>OOFB01006735.1:45978-47828 GCA_900323305.1 Trachyrincus murrayi | reverse complement strand
TGTCTCAATGAGAAGGTGTGATGGTGGTGTGTGATTGTCATTGGTTTTGGTTCATCCCCCGCCCCCCAAACACACACACACACACACACACACACACCTCCTCCCCCATCCCCCCCAAATACTGGTGGTGGGACGGGTATTGAAGGTTTCTCTTGACACCCCTTTGTCCTCTTCCTCCTCCTCCTCCTTGTGCTCCCCCCATTCCTCCCCTAGTGGCCAGTGTGGTATCCCAGGTTACAGCTGTCCACTGTCCCCAGCTTTCTCTCTTTTCTATGTTGAGTGCGGTTTCTTTTTATTTTTTTATTTATCTATTTATTGAGTGCATGTCGGCAGCTTGTCTGACCAGCCTACTGTTGGGACTGTTGTCAGATCTCTGTATGTACAGTTTACATATACAATATAAAAAACAGGCTGAATCCCCCTTACTCACCCACCCACCGCATTAGTTTTCTTTGAAGTACATATTAAGCCTTCATGTCATTGATCCACTTTATCTACGTTGTTGTTTGTTGTTTTTCTCGTTATGTTTCGTTGCCTTCCTGGTCTCCCTGACAGGATCCTCAGTGTGAACGCCAACATCGACACCATTGGAGACATTCTTCTGAAGATCATCCCTACTCTGGAGGAGGTGAGCGAACCCTGTTATTCAGTGCGTTTGCATGCACACATTCACCTAGTGGCCATCTTGGTTCCACCAGCTGGGTCGGGGGAACCACCCAGCTAGCGGAACCAAGATGGCCGCTAGGTGAATAATGCCCATTGTCGTAACCGGATTTCTCAACTGCCATGCAGCAGTCACGTCACACAAACAAGAGCATGTTCGGTGTTTACACATTATAGACATACGATCCTGGCACGATGTGCCGCAACAGGGATCTGATCCGAACAAGCTGTGCATGTAAACGTACTCGCTGTCTTGTTTTGTCATTCTGTCATCAGTATATTCAGTGTATTCAACAATTGGATTTGATGCCCGTCACTAATCTAACTTCCGTAACCCGTTAGTGTCCATGTAAATGAGATAATGAGTGTGCTAATATCCCTGTACTGGAAAATGACCGTAAGCTGGTTATTCTGGCTAACAGGGTTTTGCTGTGCATGTAAATGCACTGAATAAAACTGATTACCTGGATCGAAATGTAATGGATTCTAATGCAGTTAGTAGCGGTGAGCCGTCAGAGGCTACCAGGGGAAACCAGCAATCAAGTGGCTCAGTTAAAAGTCCTGTAAACATATTTTTCTTCTTCTTCTTCTCTAGTACCAGCATTACAACGGGATTGATTTTGACTGCGAGCTGCGCCTCTTGATCCATCAGAGTCTGGCAGGGGGCATCATCGGGGTGAAGGGTGCCAAGATAAAAGAGCTGAGAGAGGTAAAAAATGCAGAAGAACCGGTGTCGTATCTTTTTTTTAGATTGCTGACCAGCAGAATAGCTCCCAGAATTATTACAAAAAATCTGTTAATATGGTCTTTAAGGACAAGGTGATAATAGATAATAGACAATTATTTTTTTTACTTCGCGGCGGGACCTAAAATCTTGTAGGATCGAACCGTCTCTCTCTCTCTCTCTCTCTCTCTCTCAGAACACGGAGACCTCCATCAAGCTGTTCCAGGAGTGCTGCCCCCACTCCACCGACCGGGTGGTGCTGGTCGGGGGCAAGCCGGAGCGGGTCGTCGAGTGCATCAAGGTCATCATGGAGCTTGTGTCCGAGGTAACTGAGCCAATCGAATCAAACTTTATTTATAGAGCGTTTTTAAAAGTGCTTAACAAGGGAAGCAACATAACAAGAACAAGAAATTAGTTTCAAATAAAAGCTAAATATGAACAACAATATTAAATATAAACAACA
>OOFB01006735.1:33478-40978 GCA_900323305.1 Trachyrincus murrayi | reverse complement strand
GCATCGGCAACAACTGCAGGCATTTTCACACTATATCCCTAATGCAGACAGAGATAAGGTTGAAAAGCGGCAAAGTTATCCTTTAACAGCCTTCTCCTTCTGTGCTGGTGTTTTCATTTTATTTAAATTTTTTTCTGGATTGTTGTACTGTAATTGAAGTAAACTCACTTGTGTGATAACTTTTTTTTTAATGTTGTCTTGTGTGACCTACCACCACCGCTCCCTTTTTCCAGTACAGCATGGAGAATGTAATTTAAAAAATAATAATTTCAACATTATTTGGTACATTCTCCAAGAAAAAAACTAAACAGAGGAAGCGGTAACAGTTAAAGAGAACTCCAGCAAAAATTGACCTTGACCTGATTTTTTTTTATTGAGTTAATTCTTTTACTAATTTAAACAAGTAATAGCAGCCAAATAGAATGTATATGTAAAGCGATAAATCGATTTCCAAAATTCCATTTGATTACTTTCCGCAATTAGTGGAACACAAACTGGGATTTCTAACTAATGTATTTAAAGAAATGCACAATAGTTTTGTGTTTTAGTTAATAGTTGATTCTTTTGAATATCCCCATGTTCTAGGCCTCATAAAGGGCAGGTTAACTGCAGCTTCACTGCATCGGACATACTTTTTAAAATGAAACCCAGGGCAATTCTGGCCTGGAGTTCTCCTTTTAAGATGGCCAACAAACTTAATTATCTTAAAATAGACATGATTTAATACATGGGCTATTTGTTTCGAAGAATTATGCTTAGCAAATTGAAGACAAACTGATAAAAAAAATTACTTGTTTTGCATTGAAGGACAAGGAGCTGTTTCAAATGTGTAAATATTCAGTATTAAAAAGATAATTTGGCCACCATTGCCTCTTTGAAAGAGACCGGGCCATACAATTTTGTCTTGTGATATTTTCCTATTATCATATATTATCATTCTTTTTTTTGTTAATTTCCATTACTTGCTATAATACATCCATACACAATCATTGGCATACTGGGTTTTTTGTTATTTTAGAAACTTTTCTGAATGTATATTTTCAGTTTCTTAACACTTTTGAAAGGCAAAATTGAGGAAGTTTGCGTCTTGGTCAGTGTGTTTTATCAGTGGTGTTTCCTCATCGCTGAAGTCTTAAGTTCCTGCTGCAAGGGAGTAAATAAAGGCGGTGCCACATTTCATATAACGTTTCCTGGCCTGTATTTTAATTGTAGAATGACAATGAGATTTATGACGGCCAATTTGCAAAGAGGTCTTCCAATGTATATACACATTGGCAGGTCATAAAACATTGTTTTATTACCTGCATTTTGCATCTATAATTTTGTGAATTTTGCATAATCTGTATAAATTAGCCCTGACACATTTCGGAGCTTTTGATATTAAGTGTACATGGATTCAGCTAGTATAGGTAGATCATGTTTTTCCAGCGTTTTAGCAGCCGTGGTTTCTGTTTAGCACCGGAAATGTGTTTTCAAGAAGGCTAATCCAACGTTTTATAGACCAACCCGTCATGGTGTTTTCCCATCAGAGCACAGCCCCACTGCGCCCGCAGCGTCACATGGTCCAGGATTTCAGCGAGACCCGAGCTGCTGGGAGTGGGATAGGATTTCAATCACAAACGGGACGCGAGAAGGAGAACGCTGTAAACGCAAACGCAGCAGAGCCATGGTGGTGTTGCACCGCGATCAGGAAGGATAGAGACAAACGAAGTGTAATGGGGATTTTTCTTGTCTTGTGTCGGAGAATGATTAGTTTTTTTGCTATTTAGTAGCCATATGAAGTAAAAGTCCGCCATATTCAGAACCACCACGCCCGGAACTCGGCTATCAGGGGTAAAATATTTGCTACTCTTATGATTTACTTGTTGCACAAGTTGAAACAATATCATTTGACTAGTGAACACTGGGATACAACCATTAAAATAGAAACTACGCAGGTTTACTTCTCCACGATGTGGGCCTATGTTGATTATTTCTGTAGCATGTTTTACGAAATCACTCATTTTATTTAACTGTGAGTGTAAAAATCAACAATCAGTAGGCCTACATATCTCTGCATATGACGCCATACGTCTGAAATGTGCGCTGTATCTGATTGAACCAATACTCACCAACAGTGATTGTGTTTATTTCAGTAACAGGCCTTCTACCTCATCCAACAAGTGAACTGTTTCCGAAAGTTATGACTCTGGCTTCTGTGGGGGCCTGCTGCCTCGGCGATGAGGCGAAGGAAGCACGTAGGATCAATTATGAGATTGAAAGGCAGCTCCGCCGGGATGAGAAGGACTCCCGACGGGAATTTAAACTCCTCTTGCTCGGTAAATAAATTACATCCCTCGCAAAATAATTGCTTTTTTGTTTGTTTGTTTGTTTGTTTACAATAGGATTCCGTACAGTCTCTTGGAGATCCAAATGTATTCAAAGTGTGTGATTGTGCATCAAATGATTCGTGCTCTGTAAAAATGAAATTGTGAAAAATATCCAGTTGGATACAAAACACAATTGTTTACAAGATAATGTTGACTGCAATGCAAGACGCTGTGGACTTTGTGCAGATAAGGGGCACGGCCTAAACGAGCCCAGTAAAGACCCATGCCCATAACTAGTCATCAGAAATAATTGACTTATGCTAAACAGAGCATTACTAAGTGTTCAAAAGTTCAATACAAAATGCTTACCTTCGTCCGAACAAAAAGGCTTGCTGAAGTGCCAATTAATAACATTAACCTAACCGGTTTAGAAAATGTAGGTGACACTTATGTGTATTAATTCAACTATACTCCATAGGGTGTTGACTCCCAGCTGAAACGTTTATGGTTTGATTCCCCCAGTGTCTTTAGCTGTGCCTGTAAGCCCTGCATGAACCAGATGCCAACCCCCCTACGGACTCCTTAACAACCTGCCCCTGTATTCACTCTGGATTAAACAAGTGTCTTTGGTTAGTGAAATAAGAGTATTCTTTACTTCCACTCAGGGACTGGCGAGAGTGGAAAAAGCACGTTCATCAAGCAGATGAGGATCATCCACGGCTCCGGGTACACGGAGGAGGACAAGCGGAGCTTCACTCGGCTGGTCTACCAGAACATCTTCACGGCCATGCAGGCTATGGTCCACGCTATGAGCGCACTCCAGATCCCGTACAAGTATGAACACAATGAGGTAATCCGTCTCCTTCTTCTTCTCTGGCGTTGTCCCTGTTGTTTTTGTCATACAGCAATTGAATTATAATGTCTAGGTCTAGGTGCTGCAAACAATTTCATACATTTTAAAGGAGAGAGGGAAAATCGCTTTTATAACCCGGCAATATTTTCTTTGAAAAATACGGTGATCTAAATTGTAATAAGGTTCTTTATTTTATTTTTTTTTTTACGAAACTCAACTTAAAAACTAAGATGGAGGAAATGGAGTGTATTGAAGTACCCACTAGCAAGCTTGCTCAGAATACTATACTAATATACCATACTATACCATACTATACCTTACTATACTATACCATACCAAACAGCACTCTACCATACCACACTATACCATACTATACCACACTATACCATACCACACAACACTATAATATACTATACCATACCACACAGCACTATACCATACCACACAACACTATACAACACTATACCACACTATACCACACTATACCACACAACACTATAACATACAACACTATACCATACTATACCACACTACACTATACCATACCACACAACACTATACCATACCACACAAAACAATTTTTTTTTCTTTTTCAATAAGCTATTAAAAGCTATAAAAAATTGTCGAATATCGAACGTCAAACTGAATTCATCGCATAAACTGATCTATGAAAAACCAAAACTATGAAATATAATTGTGTGTGTTCTGTCTGTCTGAAACAAACCAGATATATTAAATGTCTCTCAAACAAAAAAGGCTATGTCTCTCAAACAGGCTATAATATACAACTATATACAATAATTGTGCAGAGTAGAGTTCTCAACTGTTATTATTCATTCTTTCATATCATTATATAATTATATGGCCATTGTTGCCATTATGATTACATCCTAACATTGCACAACAGAAATAAGGTAGCCTAACTAAACAATGTAGGCCTATTCTTTTTTTAACCCCTCAAACACAGCATCCGTGTTTGATACGGGGGCCAGGGCATTGTACTAAACTTGGTAGGCCTAATAATCCTAATGATATGATTTTGATCTCATTGAGCAATCCTAATGTGGATTGAGTTCTGCAGACTTCGCAGGCTTCGCCCTCGTGTGGGTGTACGATTAAAGCACCGGTAGTCGCACCCTCACGCATTTTAGCCCTTGCACGGTTGGGTGACAACGTTCTATACCATACCACACCATATTATACTATACTACACCTTACTATACTATACTATACAAAGGCCAAACAGTTGGTGTCCTTGAAATGGTTGGAGGAGCAATATGCACAGACTCGAGGTGCAAAAGGCAGTCGAATGTTATTGTATATGTGGATAATATAAATAGGGGGTATTACACAATTACAAATAGTGACACATTGCCAAGTATTTTTTTTGAATAATTAATTCTCCATTTTTTTTTAAATGTATTTGTCATAAAGAAGATGGATGACATCTTATGACAACATAGGATGGAAGCTTCCAGTACACTGAAATGAAACGTCATATAAAAATGGCAATGTTAATAACACATGCATTCCTGTATTTACAGTTATGAATATCAAAGTGATGCAAATCAAATTTGAATAAAAATACACAAAACACACAAATCTGATCATTTAAAGCCCTCTACATGAATATGTTTCAAGCCTATTTTATGATGAGAAAAACTATTTGGAGGAATAAAAGCTATACTACAACAGCCTCCAACTTACTTTCCCCCATCTCTTAGCACCGAGGTGCAGTTACAAGAGAACCACCTCACAAATCAAGTAAAATACAAACAGGGAAATACTTATGTCGTAAATACTGCAAGTTACTGCAGCGAAAAGAAGAAATACAGGCGGCAATGTGATTTAAACACGCATATTTAAAGCAGCCTCGCACAGAACTTATTTTTAGACTAATACCTTTGAGTCACATTCCAGTTCACTTCTGGGAACGACATCTCATAAAAAAAAGCACGGGACAAACCAAATTGTTTATCCACATTAGATTGCTACCGTGGCTCAGGCTGTTTATATGGAAGTTGTTAATCATGCCTGGTGTCCAAGGAACTAACCCTCTGTTGGTACAAGCATCTGCTCAGAGCGCACTATTCCCTGCAATGCTAAACCAACAACACTAATTACACTTGCCACTAATGCTGTATAACTATTTCAATGTACACACACACACACACACACACACACACACACACACACACACACACACACACACAGCGCAATCAGTTATTATGGGATACTGTATGTACATTAATGAGCACGCTTTTCAGGAGAACATAAAGGAGAACATAAAACAGAAACAAATGAGGGAAACAATTTAAAGAGAAAAGAAAAAAAATCCAAATGATTTTATTTACATGTAATAATATCTATACTCACACCAGTTTCACATGTTTTCTATGTCATATTGTTCTTTGTCTTTATTTCAGGCCCATGCCTTAACAGTTTGTGGCATGGATGTGGAAAAGGTCACAATGTTTACCAATCCATATGTGGATGCCATCAAGAGTTTGTGGAGTGACCGGGGCATTCAAGAGTGTTACAGTCGAAAGAGGGAATACCAACTTTCAGATTCTGCCAAATAGTGAGTTGTACAATGATGAAAAGGAAAACAACATCTTATACTAGGCTAAGTAAACTTCCAGCACTGACCTAGTGAGCTGAAATTTGAAGTAGGGCTGAGACGCAGTCCAAAACTGTCCACCACTGTGACAGTTTAGAAACATGGAGGACTGAGTGTATTGAAACGCTCACCCATAGTAGCAGCAGACTTGCACAGGATTCTATACTACGATACCATAGCATACTACATAAAGGTATACAACCCTCGAACAGTTGGAGGAGTGATATGATGCCAAAATGGAGGTTGTGTAGTTACAAGCTCAATGTTTAATACGGTGTCAGTGCCAATACAGAAACAAATGTAATGCACCTATATGTTCATGGTTTTTTTTCTTCCCATGTGCACCAGCTACCTGAATGCGTTGGATCGTATCGCCGACGCCTGTTACGTGCCGACCCAGCAGGACATCCTTCGGGTCAGGGTGCCAACCACTGGTATCATAGAGTACCCCTTTGACCTGCAGGACGTGGTTTTCAGGTAAAGCCTTTTAATGTTTCGTTTTTTTACGTTGAACTGATTTAGTTAGAAACGTTCTCCTATTTAAAGCCACGTCGAAAAGTAAATCAGAATTACTATTTGACTATACTACGAGAGAAAATGCACATAAATTGATGCTCTTGAGAGTGGTACAGCAATTTCCAAATAAATAAATACTTGGCAACACTACAGTGAATGTCGTATACATCTATGTTCAGAACATTTTCCATGCAAGATATGTATTTTTAAAAAAGCTCATTGATTGACGATGATCATTAATCACAATTAAATTGTGGTTAGTGTAGTGGCTGGGGTGTTCGACTCCCAATCGAAAGGTACCGGGTTCGATCCCCGATGTCCGTAGTCTACCTGTAGGCATCCTTGAGCAAGATGCCTAACCCCCTACCTGCTCCTTAATGACGTGTCTCAACACACTGTAAGTCGCTTTGGTTTGTAATGCGAGCGTCTGCTTAATGAGTAAACGGTAAAATGAAATTCCTCACACACAAACCTCCATTACCCCCTTTCGTATTCTCATGTGCTGAATGTGTCCTGGGCCGACCTAGGATGGTGGATGTTGGCGGTCAGCGTTCGGAGAGGAGGAAGTGGATCCATTGTTTTGAGAAGGTCACCTCCATCATGTTCCTGGTGGCCCTCAGCGAGTACGACCAGGTCCTCGTTGAATCGGACAACGTGGTGAGGCTCTGACTTCCTTTCTTCATCCTCATGCCTTTTACGATTATCGTCATATCCCAAAGCGATATTTGATTGTTGCCCTTGCCGTGCATTTTGGCTATTGCTGTGGTTCCCAGTGCAGTTGTACTTGTAATCATGTATCACAAAAATCATGTGATGTACATAGTTAGCATAGCATAGTTATTCAGACATAGTAATCAAGAAAGAAAGGTTAATGGGTATACCCCCATGGCATGCCCCTCACACTTTAAAGTATAATTAGAGTTTGGGTGGTGGTAGTCTAGTGGCTAAGGAACAGTGCTTCCAGACGCAGCACCGGTCTGCCACCATTGTACCCCTGAGCAAGGTACTTAACCCTCAGTTGCTCCAGGGGAATGTCCCTGAAATAGTTAAGTACTTGTAAGTCGCTTTGGATAAAAGCGTCTGCTAAATGCGCAAAATGTAAATGTAAATGTAGATGCCCATACCCCCAACACACACACACACACACACACCTTGGACCCAGAGTCAGCAGCTGCTCAGCTGCTGTTCGTAAATGCTACTAC
>OOFB01006727.1:17854-30357 GCA_900323305.1 Trachyrincus murrayi | reverse complement strand
CCCACCCCCCTGTAGTTATCATGTATCCCTACTTTAAAGTTCCTCGAGTAAAAACACAAACAAATGTAATTGTAAATGGACCCAACCCATCGTCACCAGAAATGTTCTCATCATCTCTTCTCCTGGTGGAGACACACAGGACTGTCAGTTAAACACATTAAAACTAGAGACATGTTAACCTAATGTTGAACAGTGCCACTCATCCTTAAAGACATGTTAATGTTAATGAACAGTTTAACGCTTTAGAGTAAATACATTTTTGTCCACTAGTGAGGTCGTTGTTAAAAAAAAATGGACCGAAGCTGAAAATATGTTTGTATAGACGAGTGCGAATGAAAACTTAGTGTAAACTCACCTAGCGTAGCTGAGAGACTAGCGCCGATCTCCCTGAGCCATTTGGTGTGGATTACCTCTTAGACTAAAACATTTCTATCAAGTGAATCGTGTTCAGTTTGAGTGTATGAGACACCTCAGTTGGCGTTAATTCAACGTATAGTTAAGCTGATGATAAAATACCATCCAGTGAAATGTGTTGGTGGTATTTAAAACGTTTGGCTCTCTGTGTTTGTGACTTCCTAAAGCTGTCATTGGATCATTAATATATCACTTAGTTGTTAATCGTTTTTTTTATTCTTTATCCTGCTGCCTGAAGATCTGTAAACAAAATATCCACAAGTCCATTATTTTATTGAACGCATGACAATTTGGTGTATGATACTGCTGTATTTGTGTTGTCGCTGTTATTGCTTTTGAGAAGTTGGAAATGCCACCGTTCCAAACGAAGTGTAAATAACGTAAGATGAAAAAAGAAGTGTACAAGTAGACTATAATTATTACAATTATAATTTTTTATGATTTATTTGCATTGATGTAATGGAGAAAAAAAAGTTAAAAAATGAAAACAAAGTGCTGTTCTGAAAAGGGAGACATTTTCCTAACATGGCTGATTGAAAACGGACTGTTGTAAAAACCAGCACAAAAACGACACAGTAACTTCTGACTGAATGTATTTAGGGTGAAACATTGAGACTCACGTTTTTATTTTGAGTAGTTGCGTCCCCTTCATCATAGAACCCCCCACGCGAATAGTCAGGCCCCCAGAGGCCCAGTGATAAACCTGCATGTAGCAGGAGGTGATTATTTCCCATGAGTTAAACTGTGTGTGAGAACCTGAGAATTGAAGGTAGGTGGAACTCTTTAGGCTTCCCGACACCGAAGGTTCAATATTGTGGTGGTCTTTAGTGAGTGTCCTCCACAGCTTTCCACCCAGTGACAAGCAGTGACTAGTAGTGACTCATACTCGATGATCAATCAGCCTGCACTGCTGTCGAACCCCCGCAGTGAGTCAAGAGGGGCTCTTTTAAAACCAGCTAATGCTATCCATTGATTGGTTGTTTGATGCATCGACTACGCTCTGATTAGTTTGGTTCATCTAATTCCATTCCTACGTTCAGCCTTTCATTCATAACCGTTGGGCAGGGGGGGAGGGGGGGGTGGGGTTTAATGTAAGATTTTTCTTCCTGAATTTCATAGTCACCTTAATAGCCAGAATAATCATTGGTTAGGGTTGCATCATGACATCATTGATTAGGGATGTATCATGACAGAGAAGGGAGGAAATCGTTCTTGTATAATTTGTACAGCTTCGTTAGTGAATGAAAATGTATCACAGTGTACTTCAGTGTATCTTGTATTGATACTGAAGGAATAGCTGGGAATAAGCTTGCCTACTTTATCCCCTAACCACCGACGGTTTCCTACCAGCATTTAGCAGACGTAGAACAGTGTATATTGTAGTTCAACTACGGTGTATATTGTAGTTCAACTACGGTGTATGTTGTAGTTCAACTACGGTGTATATTGTAGTTCAACTACAGTTTATAGGGCTTGTATATCGCGGCGTCACATGACCGCCTCCATTTTGGAAGCATAGGAGCATTGGAATGTTAGTTATTATGTTGGTAGTAATGTTTTTTTGGTCATTGTTTAGTAATTCATCGTGAGATGATTTGTCATTATGGGGAGACATTGTTGTGTTTGAAACTGCCACAGCGTTTCTCATGTGGGACGTGGCAAAACAAAGTCTTTATTAGCCTAGGTTACGGTATATTTACTTTGGTTTAGGATTTTACAGGACTACAACTCTCTTGAGTCCTCTCAATATGGCGGAGCATTGGCAACAAAAAATCCCATGATGCATTCTGATGTACAAGCCCTATATTGTAGTTCAACTACGGTGTATATTGTAGTTCAACTCACATTTGTATGTTTGTCCAGTCAAATTCAGTACTTCTTTATTTATCGCTGTCCTCTTCCTTCCCGATGAAATATAACAGTAGTTATTAACATTTTAATTGCTGCATTATTGCCTTTTACAATGCTGTGTTTTGGATGTAATTAATATGTATTTTTTATTTATATGTAATAATAAATTGGATTAAGGGTCAAGCATTTGCATCTGTACTGTAATCCTATAGAATTGTATAATAAATAATAAAACGTTGACCTTGTGAAACATAACAGGTCCAGAGCTGACACCCAATTGAAAAGGCAAAAAGCACAACTCCAGCAAGCAAACTAATGGACGTGTGTACAGTCTGCTTCAAATTAAACATCAATGTCAGAGATGTCCTTTTTTGGCTCAAGAAAACCAAATACATTCTCTAGAGACAACTGATTTGGCAAAATGTCCTAAACGGTGTAATTATAATAGCAACAGATATTAGACACTGAAATGTGACGATGACGCTAATTAAAAGTGTAATAAAATTTACAAATGGCCCATGAAACACTTGTTTTGTTTTGCTTTTCTCCACAAGTTGTAAACCCTGAAGCATGACAGGGGGTATGTTCCCGGGTTCACTAACAAAACTGACTCTGACTTCACTAGAAACAAACTGGGTTGTTAGTCATCACATTGCAATCCTTTTTCTATTCTGTTTGATTAAAATGAAATGAGACCTTGGAATCAGGCTGACCTTGTTTTGTCCCAGAAATTGTAATGTACGAATTTGAGAAATGTCCTCATGATATGAATATAATATAAACATAAAGTTCAGGGGCCGTATTCACAAAACATTTTATCTTACCACTAAGAGGTCTCCCAAATAGTTTCCTCTTAAAACCTATTCACACAGCTGCTGAGACCAACTTTTACTAAGGAATGGGGAGAAATCTAAAGCTAAGAGAAATTATATGCATAAGGATATGCATATAAGCAACCTTTTAATGATCAGACTAGAATAACCATGGCTGACAGTGTGACGCAAGAACAGCTTTTTCTTCTTTTGCCCAACTGTGGGCAAAAGTGCATGAAAAGAAAGGACATTATTAAAGGAAAATATGGAGTTGGGATAACTTCATAAAACAACAAAAAGAAGCGTGGGAAAATACATGCTTGGTGAAGTGGCTGCAATTCTACTATGATCATAATAAAATTCATTTTCGGCTGTTGCCACGATTCACCGAAACGCACCATTGATCAGCAGGCTCATCTACATGCGGCGCTTTGCACGTGACCATTTATGGTAAATGTGGGCGTGTACCACAACACGGACATGGAAGAGGTGTGCACGCTTCTGCCTTCCGACCTGAACGCGATGTCTCTCCGAAAGAGTTCCGATCCGCTACACTGATAAATATGAAGCGAAAGAAAGCGCAACTCCCCGTTCGCCGCAGACTTGCGCTCGTCTGCCGTCAGACTTTACATATGAATCTAAACTCAGACTTTAAATATGAATATAAAGTCAGATTTGTGAGATTTACCATCGACATAACCCACAGCGTGTGCGGTATGTGCGTGAGCGTGTGTGTCACGTTCAGTTGATGTTCATGCTGTAGGGTCCTTTTCACCTGACATTACTTAATATGTGGGTGTAACACGCATTGGTATGAATACTGCAATACCCCCGTGTTAGCCACAGCCCTGGTGCTGCTGGGAGCTGGAAACCACAGCCCCTAGTGACGCTCTATTGACGGGTAATTCTACTGACACTGTTTACTGTGAAAAGACTCTGCGGCTGTACCTTTCGACAATGACACCTTCAAAGTAAGAGCGCAGCGGCACATTGGTCACAGTTCCTCTGAATTGTACTACTCACCGAAAACGCAACAATGATCACCTCAGCTTGCATTCTTAGTGGGTTGAGTTGCTTTGATTCATTGAGCTTTCATGATAGATTGAATAACGTCATAATGATATGGTGACACAGTGACACATACAAGTCTGTTGACATCAAATTAATTAAAATAAAACATGTGTAGCAAAACTGCTTTAAAATACATAATTGTGCCTCACCCTGCCATCTATCTTTTTTTATTTTTTTATAATACTCCTTAGCATGAACCATAGCTTTCAAAATAACCTTGAGCTACAAAAAGGACAAATGCTGGGCTTCAAACAGGTGACACTGTGATCAAGCAGGACAACTGAGGACGAGAGACAGACATCATGATGGTTTCTGCTCAAAAATCAATGGAACCATCAGGAAATGATGGCTTGTAGAGGAGGGACTGAGAAGACAGAGGAGGAAACCGACCTGTCCTTTCATCACCACAGCACCAGACACACGTCACTTCAGTGTTCAGGCTGCTGGCTCACTGCTCTCCACACAGGATAGCTTGAGTCACTTGTTCAGACGGTGAGTCTCACTTTCACACAGCTCTGCTCTGTCTCTAGCGCTCCACACTTATCACACCAGCAGTGCTAATGCAGCTGCTCTTATTTGTTCCCTGTGACTACTTAAATGTTTTTTTGTGCTTTGCGATTGCGTTTGTTGAAGGTGTTTCTGTAGGGGTCAGACCTCTAGATAAACACCTGGAGAAGCCCATGTTAAAGTGATGTCTGATAATGGAGATGATGCATTCAGTTTCCCCCCTTTCACCTAGATAGATATGTGCTCATACAGCATGTGTTTGTACCGACAGCATCTAGCTACGTGCTCATACGGCATTTAGTTCTCTGTGCTGTCTTGCACCACTGTAACAGAAAACAGGTTGAAAACAAATCACCAGTTTGTACGTTTCAAGCCGGCAGTAACAGAAGTTTGACCCTTGACATCCTTATGGGTGAGAGAAGTGACTGCAACTGCTTTCAAATTTGGTAGGAAATGTGGATTTATGTTTGTTTGAAGCCTGTTGCTGCTTTGAGTAATTGATCTGAGTAAAGCACCTGACAAAAATGGAGATATGTATTGTGATTCTACGTATTCCCAGAATAATGTGAGGTTGTTGGTTCAATTGTCCTCCATTGTTGGTGAGCAAGACACATAAAATTGCTCAACATAACATCACTGGTACCTGGTAACCCTTTAACAGAATACATGACAGGGGTCCACTGTGGGGTTACTTATGTATAATTATTATATTATTATTTATTAATATAATTATTATTATATTATAAATGTTGATAGATCAAATGGATCTTCATTATTTACAGTAATATTTCAATGTATTAAAAAGTACACTTCAAATGTAACAAGGTAGCTTCCTGCTCTTTCCTTCCTTCATTTGATTTTAGTTTTAATTAATGTTCGATACACAAAGCAAATTACATTTCACTAAAATTTACATTCAACGAGCAGAGAATTATCGAAGAAGCTCAAACTTTGGAATACTAGGACAACCTTTTATTTACTTGCAGTTTTTCTCAATTGTTTAAATGTATTTTCTGAAAATATAGCTACATTTATCCAAACTCTACACATAACACACAGCAACAGTTAACCTTTTGCCCAAACTACACAAATCCCAAAACCTGCATTTTCTCTTCTTCTCAGAACTGACGTCAAAATGATTCACACAGGCCTCGTATGAATAGGTCTCATTGAGCACTAATGGCACACTGGTGCAATACATTTAAAAACACAACCATCAAAATGCTGTATATATGTTTTGACCTCATGTGATCATCTCACATATTCAAGTGTCTTGATATTTTTTCCATCATGAGTCATACTGAACATTGTTTTTTAATGTTCCTTAGTATCAGTGCAATTATGAGTTTTGCCAAAATAGATAACATTTGTGTGTCTTCTCAAAACTCTAAGAAAATGGACAATGGATGTAAGGATCTGAGGTCTCTTTTATGCTAATTGAGTTTGAGCAGGTGTGGCATGAGTGAGACCAATTGGTAATTAGAGTTTGGCATTTGAAGGCCAGTGTTTTACATTTGAACAAACAAGGATTCATTATGAACATTGTGCTAAATGATGAGCTTTTGTGTGTAGAGTTGCTATTTGAGTGAAAACAACAATTGTTGAGTTTTGCAGAAATAGTTAGTTAGCCTCTAGTTAGGCTACTTAAGCTAACTAGAGCTCAGGGTTTTTGCTGATAAAAAAAGAAAAGAAAAATAACTTGGCAATAGATTGTGTCTGAAAGGGACAGAATCAAAGTTTCTAATTCATTTTTATCCTAATTAGTATTTATAGCACCTCCATCTTAACACATTAAGATGGAGGTGATGATGAGGTGGTCTCACCTCAGAAGACGGAGCGGGGGTGAGTATCAAGGGTAGAGTCAAGGTGTAGAATATAAAAGCACAATATACACAATACAATTTAGATATGCACACATTCTCACACTTTCAATTGACTGATTCATTTTGACAATTTATTGCATTAAATGAGATATGATGAGATATGATGAAATTGATTGTGAAAAACCCCAGTGTTTCACAACTACGTGTTCAGATGTTTATGCAACCAGAATTGTGCTCATGTTGTTGTTGATTTCAAGCACCTCCTGTTTGAAGTGTGTACAGTCATTAGTCATGGTTTCATATACAGTCAAGGAGTTGTAGCTGCAGAGTGTGTATCACAGAGCTGAATATCAAAGTGTTGTGACATCGGTTCAGCACAGCCTCACTGGCACAAGACATTAAGCACAGCCGCGGTTGAACGTTTTTCCACAGAAGTGAAACACAAAGTCAGCGTGTAATACACACACAGGCCTTGAAACAAATAAATCAGGTCAAAATGAAATGTATATATGCTGTTTTGAGCAACATTTACATATATTTATCTTACACCTGCAAGAAAGTATAATTATAACTGACTTTATAATCTTCCCGACAACAAGAGACTCACCAAAAGGTTGGTTAGGTACGAATTAAATGTGTCTTCATGCTCAAATATTATATATACAGTACATATATATTTATATTTAATGGTTTCCCTTTTGATACTCGAGTACAGTTAATATCAATGAAAAACAAATCCTCCGGAAATAACCTCTGAAGATGGTCCAGTCAGTACCAGAAGGAACCTGGTGGGAAGTCTTCAACAGCAGTCAGTATCGCCTCTTCTTGTGCTTAATTTCATCAGTCACCCAGAAATACCAGTAATGTTATTCAGTCCTCTCAAACCTGTGCTACCGCTCCCTATACTTACAATAACAAGTACATGATCAGATACATTTAATCATTTAAACGTCTTAGTGCCCCTGTTATTGCTACATCTTAGTAATAGTTATTACTACTTGTTCATATCTTCAACTTGACATTCACCACAAGATTCCACCATTATGGAAAACAGCACAGGTAGATCCTTTGCAGATACCAATGATCTCAATAATTATCAGCCTATATCAAAACTATCCTGTTTGTCAAAAGTTGTTGAAAACCCCCAGCTCCGTGCCTTTCTCGAGGTTAATACTGTTCTCCAGCCTCAACAGTCGGGCTTCAGACCTGGTCATAGTACAATCACTGCATGTCACACGCTGTTGATCTGCCATGTATTCCTCATACAAAGACTGAACTAGGGAAAACTGGTGTTATGTATTATGGACCTTATCTCTGGAAGGAGATACAGCGAAATCGGAAACTTCCATTACTCATCCCTTTGGGGGACTTTAAAATGTTACTTGCCAAGAACGTGTCAGTATTTGTGAACGTTTTGATTGTTGTATCTATGTCTCTATAGTCGCCTCGCCTCCAGAAATGATCCAGATAAAGAATCCACACCACTCCCACCTCCTCCAGCAGGCCCACGCCCTCCGCCATGCCGGCTCTCTGTGTGACGTCATGTTCTCAGTAGAAGGTCAGATCTTCGGGGCCCACCGACTGGTGCTGGCCTGCGCCAGTCCAATGCTGGCCCCTCGGCTCCTCCAGGAGGCCCTGGACCGGCCGCTCTGCTACACACTGGACCTTTGCTCCTCCCGCACCTTTCAGCAGGTGTTGGACTTCAGCTACGGCCAGGCCCTGGCGCTGCCCCTGGGGGACCTGGGCGCACTGCAGCGAGCCGCGGGGCTCCTGGGGATGAGGCCCCTGGAGGAGCAGTGCCAGAAGCTCCTGGAGAGCCTGGATCACAGACCCACGGAAATGAGGCGAGCTCAAGGGGAGATAGAGGGGTCGAGAGCGGAGGGCGACCAAAGGGTGGAGGGATCGCCGGTTCCAGATGAGACGGCGCAAAGGAATCTGTCTCAAGAGGAGGCGGAGGAGGAGACTAGCCGCCCTCCCACAGCACCTCCTCCTCACTCTGATACACCCCAAGGCCAAACCAGCGTGTCTCCGTCTAAAAAGCAGGTGATCACGCCATACACCAGAGACAGCGTTATCAGAACCTCGCGTCCCTGTCCTCCTTGGGCCTCCGTCAGCAACTGTCCTCCTTGGGCCTCCATCAGCAACTGTCCTCCTTGGGCCTCCATCAGCAACTGTCCTCCTTGGGCCTCCGTCAACAATTGGCACCATATGACCCTGAGGCTGATGGCTCAGAGTTACTCAAACCTAATGGCTGTTCACTCCCTCCATCACCCGCCCCCCCCGGCTCCTCACACTGTCCCCCTGTCCCCCAAGACCCCAGGCCCGGTGGATTTGGCTCATGTTCAGTCTCAACGCCTCTCTGCCGGCTCTCCTGATCTGCAGGAAATAGTACGACAAGACCTGAAAACAAGAAAAAGGCCAAGTCCTAAAGCAATGGCTGCTGCTACTGACAGCAGTGAACAAAGGTAAATAGATGGTTTGATATTATGATATTATGATGTAATAATTAGGCATAATTTATATTATGCCTATAGTGCCAACTATGTTTTTGGTTTTGGCTTGAACAACCCAAACCACTGGTTTAGATTATGTAGTTGTGATAAGAGGATGTGACAACTGACAGGCAACTGACAACAACTCTCATTGTGAATTTTACCCCATTGACAATTTCACAAAAAACTTTTAAAAACGAATAGTATCGTTAAGTAATCGTGTAAAACTTTTTGGGATTCTATTTTGTAACCGATGTGATTGTGAAGTTTCAATGTATTTCATTAACCAATCACGGTTAAGCTAAACCTCACTCACAGTCCCATTCTCTTTCATCTCTGAGCCTTTACCTTCATATAAAACATGGTATTATTGTATTCTTAACATTTGAATTCATGTCTCATGTTTTCCTCCAGACAGTCCACAGTAGTAACATTTAAAGGGAAGTACCCTTATTTTCTCCCTTCCGTTGCAAACATCAGAAGTAAAAACATAACTACACCCACTCATATGCAGCGTTTCACTGCTGAGACGCTGCCCGGGCTACGTCAGATCACTATGAAGACGCACAGAACACACGACCCATTCACGCTGGAAGCCGTGTGCGAGTCAAAACGAGGCCGATTTCTACAAGACATCCTGCTCCTGTATGTACGCTGCCTGAGCCGAGCATAGAAAGACCTATAAATACTCTGTGGTGAAGAACAGAGAGGAAGGAGAGGACTGATGAAAGATAAACGTGTAGGCAGATGCTGAGACAGTTTTTGCCTCTCAAAACAACAAAACTAAATATTTCCATAAAAATGCTATTATTTCCCCTCAGGTACTTAAAAAGAATCCCAATTGCTCGGCACTTCTTTGTAAATCCCCGTCATGAGTCCCGGCTGTCAGAGACGTGTTCCCCGTCCTCAGGTAACTAACAGCATCTAACTAACAGTAATCAACACCAACCCCTGAACACACTGATCAGAAAACCATCCTCAGAGCTATTAATGCCGTTAACGATTAAATAAGCATTTAGGGACCGTGTCAGAAATAAAATAAAAAACGGTGTTTTAATACATGTAGACTTTCAATTTGAGGAGATAGTATTTCTGTGTCAGCCTTATCTGCTCAGTTTCTAGCTACGCACGTAATGGAAACTGCTAATGAGAGCTGTGGTTATGAGGAGCCTAGTGCAACCGAAGCAGCAGTGTGGTTACAATAGATACAGGCATAGTACAGTATGTTCTACAATAGAGCAGCGGTTAGGCACGGCACAGAAAGAAGACAAGTCAACCATTTAAATGTTAGTTTAGTATGCCATAGTAAAAACCTGAATAGTGTGTGTGTGTGTGTGTGTGTGTGTGTGTGTGTGTGTGTGTGTGTGTGTGTGTGTGTGTGTGTGTGTGTGTGTGCAATTAAAATGAGTCTTAATGACTCAATGATATCTGAAAATAATTCAAATTAAATATAATGAATATATACTGCAATAGACAGAGGAGTCATTGTAGGACAAACACAGGTGTCGCTCATAGCACTAATGATGGGTCCTTGTATGTACCAGGGCAGGTAGTAGACTACAGTAGTGACGGTAAGTCTACTACCCGGGTCCTGTGTACTACGATGACACCTCTGTGAAAAGGGGCTGTTCGAGGCTGTATTGTTAAATAAAGCGTAACCCGATATATCATATTTTAATATTGAGGGTGGCAAGCAGTGCAGTGACAATAGTTATTGTTTTTTGGTTCGTTTGCAGCATATATTATTACTATTATTATTATTATTATTATTATTATTATTATTTGTATTTGTAGTATTATTATTATTATCCACAATTACCATAGCATTACATATACATACGTATATACAATACATATTACATATGTATTGGGTTTTTGTCATATTTAACATTTTTGGTAAAAGTGAAGTCGCATCATACATAACTCAGTGATACATCATTTAATTCCAGTTGAATGAAACCGTTTAAACCTAAATCTAAACTTAAAACATTTAAATATAATTTGGAAATGAAATAATTTGAGGTCGAAGGACTTGGATAGGAAACGTAAACGTAGGCATTGGTTCCATTATTATACCTTGTATGTTAGATGTGGGTTATGCTGGGCCAGGAGACTCGGTATTCAGTTCACTGGAACACGTAAGATATGACACTCACGTTCACACCTTTTTAAAGTGGAAAAGTTCCCTTGCTGATTTAAAGTCCTGTAGCAGGATGCACACCAACATGGTGGCGTGTGCTTTTTCTCTAATCTCTTGAATGACAACATATGCCTTCAAAGCCCTGCATGTGGTGTGTTATGTTCTTATAATACATCCATGGTTATGTATCCGTTTGTAACATCATAGGTTTACATTCAATAAGATGTACCCTCAATCATAAGCTGTGTCTCAACCTTCCAGTCTATAGCTGTATCCCAACCTTCCAGTCTATAGCTGCATCCCAACCTTCCAGTCTATAGCTGCGTCCCAACGTTCCAGTCTATAGCTGTGTCGCCTGCAAGTCATTTAAATAATTACTGTACTGGCTTGTGTTTTTAAGTTTGGGTCTTCAACAAGCAAACATCTGTACATTCTGAATCTTTACAATGTTTACACTAAAATGTTAAGCCAAGAAAACCAAGCACATGCCTTTACCATATCATACCTTTGCAAAACTGTGAAGTTTGGATTTCAGAAACACAGACTTAAAGTCATCTAAATTAGAAAAGATTTTTAATATTTAATATTTCCAGTGATCTCACCATATGTTCATATGTTCACTGGAGTAAAACGGGGTGACACGTGATATCATTACAAAACAATACTCACTGGACTTATTGTTCATATATTTATATATATACATATATCTTATTTAGATAGATAACACTTATTAATGATCTTATTTAGATAGATAACTTATTAATCATCTTATTTAGATAGATAACACTTATTAATGTATCTTATTTAGATAGATAACACTTATTAATCATCCTATTTAGATAGATAACACTTATTAATCATCTTATTTAGATAGATAATACTTGATTCATCCAAACACATATTTTTCACATTAACTATAAATGTAGGGCTACTTTTACCTTTTTTATATTCAAAGACCCATAGGAACATAATGTCAAATAATCAAATGGTTGAATTAACTTCAGGTTAATATTATTAGGAGAGGTCAAGCCCAGGTTGCTTACCACTGTTGGACTCACAGTTGCAGGTCAACCTGACCTCCATGTTGTTCTCCTCAGGTGAAGCCTACCATCGCTATGTGACCAGTGGAGGAGGAGGGGACCTGAAACCTCCCCAACAGCCTCCTGGCGCTAAGCCCTACCTGTGTCAACAGTGCCCCAAGAGGTTCAGTCTGAAGCACCAACTGGAGACGCACCACAGAGTTCACACAGGTACGGCACGAGGCTAGACCTGCACTGTATAATCATGCAGTTCATATGACTACATCTACTATGTGTGTGTGTGTGTGTGTGTGTGTGTGTGTGTGTGTCTAACATGTCTTCACCTGTCTGAGAGTAATCGTGTGTGTGTGTGT
>OOFB01006727.1:5968-17552 GCA_900323305.1 Trachyrincus murrayi | reverse complement strand
ACAGAGTTCACACAGGTACGGCACGAGGCTAGACCTGCACTGTATAATCATGCAGTTCATATGACTACATCTACTATGTGTGTGTGTGTGTGTGTGTGTGTGTGTGTGTGTGTGTCTAACATGTCTTCACCTGTCTGAGAGTAATCGTGTGTGTGTGTGTGTGTGTGTCTAACATGTCTTCAACTGTCTGCGAGTATAATCATATGTGTGTGTGTGTGTGCGTGTGCGCGTGTGCGCGTGCGTGTGTGTGTGTATCTAACATGTCTTCGCCTGTCTGTCCTCTGAAAGGTGAGAAACCGTTCGAGTGCCATCTGTGCGGCCAGCGTTCGCGGGACTACTCCGCCATGATCAAGCATCTGCGTATTCACGGCGGTGCCGGGCCATATCAGTGCACCGCGTGCCGAGACTTCTGCAGCAGTCGGGTGGCGATGGAGAAGCATGTGAAGAAGCACTCGACCCACGATTTCCCCCCAGACTGGACCATTAGCCACACTTACCTGTACACCTCCCACGTCTGACAGCGACGCAAGGAACTCAACGAGTGAAGTAGTGATTAGTATAATATACCTGGCAATTGAGGAGCAGTACGCAACCTGTAAAATAAACACAGTGTTAACCTACTATGTATTAACTAGTACAAACAGGTATAAAAAGGTTTTGATGCAATATGTTATCATTTGCACCAGATAATGCCCAGTTTTTTTTTAAGTGTGATTTATTTCGGTGATTGACGTAAAAAAAGTATATGTTTATTTTATATAGATTATTTGACAAATTCTGCAAAAAGAATAAGACAAAATCATTAATTTTGGTTACTTTACTATCAAACATGAAATGCTGATAGAATGTTTGATAGAATATGGGTATCACTTCATCAGCAGCTGTTCCAACATGTTTATATGTTATATCAATCATAATCTTTTATATAACAACTGCTGTTTTAATGGATGATGTTTTCTTTATTGACCAACATGCGCTCTAAAAAAAGAGTGTCTGAAGACTCTTGAGCTTCAGTATTCCAGCTTCATGTTCTCTGGATATAAAAGAAAAGTCATGGAGAGAAGTAGCAGAAGACATTTCAGCGTGTTTATACAGAGGAGATGTCTGTCCCTTCTTATTATGAGGAAATTAATACAGGTGAAAGTGATCAACTGAGTTCACTGGGTTTCTACAGTCTGTTTATGTCTCAGAGGTGCATGAAACAAATTTGGGTCATTTGTTAAATCAACACAACCACATTATGTCTAAAACACAGACAGACACACACACACACACACACACACACACACACACACACACACACACACACACACACACACACATGCCTTAAGGTCTGGTTAATTCGCTGGTTCTCATCTCCGTTTTACTGCCCTGGAAATATCAATGTAAAATGTTTTTTTTATTTGCATTGTTTTATTTTACAGCTGCTAGTCTCCGGCTAGCGTAACAAAGAATTGTGTTTCTACCAAAACAGGGCAGACTTATTAGAGTGAAGAAAATATAGGTCTACAACTAGACTAACAAATAGTAATAATGATATTATTATTACTAGATTAGCCTATTTACTACATAATACGAATAGGCCTACTATTATTAGCCTAATTCTACTAGCCTACTTATTATTATTATTATTATTAAGATGAAGATGATGAAGATGAAGAAGAAGAATTGATTGGATGTGTTTAGCTCTGATGTTTATGTCTGCTCTGCTATGTTGATTGGCCTAATTTAGGCTACATGATAATAATAATAATAATAATAATAATTAAAAATAATAATAATAGGAATAATTTCTACAACAACAATAGGTATCCACAGATACTCTGTGAATACCTATAATACTTGTCAGTCACTGAAAGGGCAGGGGAATGTACGAACGGCCCCAGCGGAGGCAGTACCGTGGACTGTAGTGAAAGTATTAGTTGTGTAAACCCCCTCAGAGCTGAACTCAACATGGGCTACTCGGTTAACTGTCGCGATCTGGAAACGTATTGGAATCGCGCTCTAAATAAATGTGTACCGTGCGACATGATATGGATAAAACCAGGTAAGTAACGACGAGTGGGCTATTATTGATTTAACGATGAATTATGGTTGTAGTTCAACTTTTTCCCCAATGGCCTCATATTACAGGATTCGAGTTCACACCTAACTGTGGGTACGTGGACGACGGAGGGCGACGAGACAGCCGCTTTCAGATGTGCAAAAATTCAACTTTTAACGACGGACGACACGGAAAATGTCAAACATGTTCTTCTTGTCCGGTTGAATTACGCACCGTGCGTCCCTGTAACAAAACCACCGACACGCAGTGTTGCCAGGAGGGGTAAGTGTGCTTTAAAAAAAAACTTTCTGAAACTATCAAGATTGGTAGACCTATTCTACATGGCTATAATAGGCCTACCGCAGACCTATGTAGGCCTACTATAGCCTCATAAAGTCCAGGGTAAAAGTCGAGGCTACGTGTTTGAATAGTCTCACTCTGATCCAATGTGAGCAGGACAGCTGTTCTTTGTCGAGGAGATAGACGACAGGCTTATTGCGACATTTAGGGCTACATTTGGTAAATGCCGTGTGTTTATGTGTTTGTGTTTAAGTTTATTCCGGTAGGCCTACATAAAGCATATACAGTTGTGTGCGTGATAGTCACGCCCAATGTGGTGAGAGAAAGACTGGTTATTACCAAATGACCTTACGGGTAAAACAGAAACTGTCAGTGAAGCGAGGACAGTTATCTTACACAGCTTAAGAACTGACGGTAAACCTTAAAGCAATAGTATGTCCCTGCAGTAGAGGAGCCTGCAGTTTCAGGACGGCAGTCCTAGCACCGTATTTCTAGCACCTTAGTTTTTATTTTATTTTATTTTTTTTAAAGTTTATTCCACCCAAATACTACATTCTGTCCAAGTACTTATAGTTTTAAAGGTTTATTCCACCCAAATATTACTTTCTGTCCAAGTAGGCCCACTTATAGGGCTTGCGCATCGTGACGTCACATCGTAATGACCGCCTCCTCTTTGGAAACAGGAGCGTCGGAATGTTACTTGTTGTGTTGGTAGTAATGGTTTTTGGTCATTGTTATGTCATTAATCTGCAATTATTTGTCATTACGGGAAGATATTGTTATGTTTGAAACTGCCACAGCGTTTCTCATGCGAGACGTGGCAAAACAAAGTTTTCATGAGCCTATACGGTATATTTACGTTGATTTATTTATTTTACAGGACTACAACTCTCTTGAGTCCTCTCAATATGATGGAGTATCGCTAACAAACACTTTATATAGAACATATTTGCCGGTTCTGGGTTATATTTTCAATGTTAAATACATTGTTGTTAAAGAAGCTATTTCTCTTTAATCCCATTTAGAAAGGACTGCGACAAAGAAAACACTGACGATTTGACGGTAATTGCTTCCTTTACTCTCTTTTGCTGCACAAATGTAAATTCATGTACATTTCAGTATATTGAAATATACTACAGGAATATAGACCTACTACAGGTATATTAAACTATTTGAAATCCAGTGTCCATATGTTTAAACTAATAATTGAATAATTAAGTCAAACAATTTTGTTTGACTTTCAGACTGCTGGAGGATCAAGTGCCCCAATCACACGGGTCTCCCAACTGGGAACTAGTGATGCGCTATGTAAGACATTACAACATTCCCAGCTGATAATGACCAGCAGAACTATGGATGTATTGATGTACTTATTTATTGCAGGGATGGCTCCCATTATCGTCTTGATCTGCGTCATGGTTGGTGCATTATCTTACTTTATCTACAAAAGGAAAAGACAATGCTCTCAAGGTAGGCCAATTAAAGTTCTTTATCCCACACTGCTGCACTTTCTGTTATTTTTGTATTGTATTTATATGATTTAACAAGTAGGCCTGTGTATGACCCATGCAGTCCTCAATGTCCTTTTTTAAATCCTAAACTCATCATATTGATCTGAACTGGAATAAATGTACTGCTGGGACGGTACGGTGAGGGGGTAATGAAAACAAGCCTTATAGGGTTATAGGAAAGTGTTTATAACTAAAGATATGACCATAAGCCCTACACCCTTGAGTGCTCACCTAACCCTAACCCCAGGGCTGAGGCAGGTGAAGGACAATAATAAGAGGCTAAAGATAGACGTACTAGCGGGTGTACGGCCGTCTATACGACAGATTCCATGTTGAGCTAATATTCACCTCTCCATATTGTGTACACCTCTCACGTGGCTAGGGATAATTGCAGATGGAAACCAAAATTCAAGGAACACTAAAAGCACGTCAGCTATCAGTAAGTTTGCTTTTTTGAGTCAACATGATGGCGAGGAATGGAAGGCCGCTCTGAGTAAGTTCTAAAGATGGCTTCTGCCGTGTTAGCTCGACGCTCAATCTACCTGCGCTTGTGTTTAAGCCTCAGGCATACAGAACAAGACCTGCTACCACCATAAAATGCTGCATTCTCTGATTCTGCTGCCATATTGCATGGTGAACCGCAGATATTGTTGTATCACTTTTAAAGGGCCCATATTGCACCAAGGTGGTTCCGTCTCCAAAAACTTGGTCTTTGCATCTGTAAGGTTGGCCGTTGTTTCCTTGAAGCGATTCTTAAAAGTTTCCTGCCCTAAACTAGGACACCAGTCACACTCTCTGAATCTCATTATGAACATATTTTATTCAGAGCTAAAATAACATATTTTAACAGGACCCAACTTATTTTTGTGAAGTATAGATTTAAAACTGCAGTAAAATATGGGCCCTTTAAGTTGGAGGTGAGTATTGTTGTGCTGCATATCCAAAATACGTTCCTTATTAAAGACATCATGAAATGGCTTTTCAGAGCACATCTTACTTCCCTAATATGTAGTATTATATGAATTTATAAAAAAGAATGCAATGTGATCCTTGGGATTTAATTGGACCAGGCCGAAGTGACAAAACTGGCCCCTTCCTCTATAGCTGCCGTCAGCTATAGAGGAAGTTACGTTTATTGGATTTGGGTGTAATGATCGTTTTCAGTTTTCATGTTGACTTTAATGTATGTCCTCTTGCAAGTGCAGTTGCGCTGAACCTCCCTCTGGATGCTTCATGTTAAATCTCATTCCAAGTTTAATTAATAATTGAATTCATTTAATTAATAGTGCCTCTTTCACACACGCGTCCCACTAAACCCAATTCTAAAGGTCCACAAGTGCAGTCGGCACCAATGCGGATGGTTCTGGACGACCTGGACGTCCTGGACGAGCTGATAATCCTGCTGGACCCGGAAGGCAACAGTGTGAAATGCACCAGACACCTGGCGTCTTACTGTTCATTCCCCAACACCTGGATCAACTACACCTACTCCATGAGGGACAACAAGAGTCCCTTGAAAACCGTGTTAGAAGGAGTCACGACGAAGCACCCGGACTGGACGGTCGGGCACCTAGCCCAGCTGCTGGCAGAGATGGGGCGCAACGACGCTGTCATAGTCCTGGCTAAACTCAAGCTAAACGTGGATGCCGTTCTGGTGTAGTCTCTGGACCCACGTGTGTCGTTAGTTATTAAGTCACGACCCGAAAATGAAAAATGTATTTAATAATATAATATATTTTATATACACAAATTATATCTAATGTTATTTCCAAAATGTGCTCTTCACTTTCTATTCGCAAAATAGAAAAAAACCACCCAGTGTTCTCTGGTGAACACGCCTCCTGTGTTTTGGGATATTAGACCACTTTGGTGTTAGTAAATAATGGTGACTTGATGCGTCTCTTGACGGGTTGTCTCTGAAGTATTAAAATAAGTAAAATACAAATCTGAGCGCGGAATTTCTTCTTTAGCGAGCGAACTTGAAACACAAACCATTATTATGGATCTTTCACATGCCTCCGTTTATTTTAAAGGTTGTAGGCGCAAGATAAGGAGAAGCATACGAAATAAACCCATACTTAGCAATGGGATGAAATTGCCAGACTCACACTCCTGTTATGTCACATTCCCACACTCACAGTCCTGTATAATGGATGAGATGTAACATTGTCAAGTGCAATCTTATGTATAATATATATGTCACTGAACTTGAGTTCATATGTATTCTATGAATTGCATAATACTAATAATAACTTTATATATCACCTTTCAATAGAGTATATTAGCCGTACTGTTCTTTAATAGGTATAATGTTTTCCTTAAATCTATATGGTCTAATATAGCCTCATAATTGCAGATTATTGTTCTATTAATTGTGATCAAATCTTTAGTGTTTTTTCAATGTTCTTTTCAGCATTCAGCTTTACCATATAAATGTGATTAAAAAATTTAAAATTAAACTTAAAATAGGCCTACATGATTGTATTTCTCCACTGTAACATATTCTGCAATGCGAAAACAATGTCCACATCACAAAATGATAGACTCCTGACTGAGTAGCATGATGACAGTTTGTTTTTGTAGAGTGTGTGTTGTTGGTGGCTGGTTTAAGCAGCCTCACCTGGTCTGAGTCAGACTGACTAGACTCTGGGGCTGCTGGGTGAGGCTGCACACCTGTGGTGCATTGGCCAATCAAGGCCCACAGGTTAAACCAGTCAACCAGTCACCAGCACACACAATCAGGAGGAGCGCTAACATGTCAGGACTTACCACCTGCAAAGCCATTCTCAACCACGCAATAAACCGGTTTCAATCATCATCTACCTGTATCCTGGTGTTGGAGGAGCCCTGAAAAGCCACTGTAGTGGCATGTAGCAGGGTCGACTGCTACCATATGCCATAGTTGACTAATCATATGGCAGCCTTATAAACTGAATGACGTTATCAACTTGTCATAGGCATTTAGGTTTGTTTTCATGAGATACACTTTAAATCACACTCCAAAGTGATCTAAATTAGACACTTTAAATTACACTCCAAACTAAAGGAATCACATGACACACAGTGAGAAATGTTGCAGAAGAGTTGAGGTGATGTCGGGTACAGGGCTATTTTCCGATTTTTAGAAAAAACAGGAATTAATAGGACAATTTAATGTATGCCTAATAGTACAGTAACCGTTCTGATCCACACTCCAATCCAGAAAGTGGCGGTAATGCATCTAAAAGCTGTTTTCCAATCACCATTAAACAACAAAAGAAGAAGAAGCCAAAGAAGAACAGCCAAAAAGGACTTCCTTTCTAACACCCCTATTAGACAAGAATGGAACAACCCGTTGGCATAGTCACAGGGAATATTACGTGTTAAAACGTTCAAACTCTACGTGTTTAACACGCATTTTAATGTCCTGTAAACACGACATTTCTAAGACATTATTTACTCAAATGGCCTTCCATACATACCCAATGGAGGTATTATAATATGCACCCCCGCCAGAATATGAACCCCCCCTCCTCGCGGGAGGCCGCATCATACGTATTCACATCTTTATGATTTAAAAGTGTCAATAATTTATTAAATACAAGTTAACTTCTTCTAATGCTTCATTACCCCTGCCCAACTCTGACGACAACCCTGATCTCTTGAACCAGATGTGCACAGATGACAAGGCACCTTCTGCATCCGAACTGATTAAAACACGTTACAGCAACCAGTTAATTGGACGCAGTTAAAACATCTGAGCTTCTGTAAACTGGTCGCTAGGTGGCAGCACTAAACCAACTAAGTGAACATGCCTTGAGTGGCTCGGTGGAACAAATCCGTCATGCTCCCTCTCTCGAGTAATAATCCATCAACACATCAGCTTCACATTGCATTCCATTATTAGGTATTCGCAGAGTATCTGTGGATACCTATTGTTATTATTATTATTATTATTATTATTATTATTATTATTGTTCTCTCTCGCATGCCTCTGGGTAGATTGTCCCAGTCAGAAGACATCATGACGCTTTGAGGGAATCAGATAGGCCTATATTCTCACGATTATGTCGCATCATATATAAAAACAGGGTAGGCGACCCCTGCAACGCCGTGGGCCTTTTTCCCATTTTTTATAGGCCTACATCAATTGCTGTGTGTCCCACACATAGGCTATTATGCGTGTCGCACAATGCACCAAAGTCCAAAACGGAATCCCAGGATATCCCACCGACACCCCCACCCATCCCGTGGTGGTAAGGAAAAACCCTCCTCCTTTTTTTCTTTTCTTTTTTTTTTTTTTACCTCCGCCCTCTCCTCTCCCGATCACTCCCCCTCTCTCACGTCCCAACTCGGGAGCGCCACCGGTCGGTCGAAAAAATGTCCCCTTCTTGGCCAAAATGGAGGAGCTTTCTTGCCTTTTAAAGGGAGCACAGATCGCATGCGTGTTACAACCGTACACAATAGACTCGCTTCAATGAAAGGCGTTAAACTGCGCTTGCACTGATCCATAACGACGTTTGGAATTAACGTTCTCGGGATATTTTCCATCCGGTGCGTGCAGTGATGAGTGCGGGAGAGGCGCTGGATGAGGCTGCAAAGGACGCGGCAGACATAGCGGCGTTTTTCAAATCCGGTAAGTCAGAGAGAGAGAGAGAGAGAGAGAGAGAGAGAGAGGGGCGAGCCTCCCATGGCGTTTTCTCTATCTATCTATCTAAACCACGCATCGGTTCGATGGGTGAGTTGGGCCACATTATTGCCAATATAGACTTCTTGAAACGGGCGAGTGAAGGGCTGAATGCACAGGCGGCACACTCGGTGCGTCGATGATGCGCCCGGAGATGAAACGTAAAACAAGTTATGTATCCAATTCTAGTGTGTGAACTGTCTTAATTCCGCAATATTTGATGACAACATCGCGAATGCATGTATAATTAAGTGACAAAAATCACACTGTGACTCGCATTCTAAGGGGTGCATTTTATGACACTATTCCCGAGGAAATGAGGCTGCGTTGTTGTTCTGACGTTGTATGCGATCCATCACGAACGCCAAGCTGGATCTGGCAGGCCGAACGATTTGTCATTTAAGAAGTCGATTAAAACACACGGGCGAAACATTAAATACATGTATTTGCTGACAATGTATTGAATTGGTTGAGTGGTTTCGTAATGCGAGGCTAATCTAGTCATCCAGTTCGCTCTCTCTATGCAGCGCTTCTTTTCATTCCATATCGTCATCATAACAAATGGGGCAGCGCTGCCGGCCGGGCAAGCCCCATCATTCAGCATCTCGACACTTATATATAATGTCCAACCACTTCCATATGAAAAATCAATGCAACTGCACGGTATTTATTCACCGAATTGTCAAGCCTAGGATTGACCTCCCTTCGAGTCAAATGTTTGACAGAACAAATTGTTTGATTTCAATGCAACTGATACGTATACGCTGCAATGGGGAACGATGTTAAGGGATGACTATTTTGTATCAATTCTCTTTTTGTATGGGGGGGTGGGGGATCTGAGCAATAGCACGGGGTGTTGGACCACCACTGCTCATCAAGCAGCTGCTCACTGGCGCTCTCTCAGCTGTTTCTCTTTCTCTCTCTCTCTCTGACACCAGGTGCCTGGGGGTCTACCGCACACCCTCCAACACATACAGGAATAAACAAACTATTTCCCCCTGCTCTCCTAGTTCTCTTCCCATCACTTCCTTTTAATTCCCTCTATACAAACACACACACACACACACACACACACACACACACACACACACACACACACACACACACTGTATATATATGAATCATTTTTTTCTCCTATTCCCCTGTTTTTTACTACCGGAATAGGATTTGCCCCTCGGACGGTTAGGAATGTCAAATGATTGTATGCAAATCTCTCTCCTGTCAGTGGTTGGACTCCTGCCAGTGTGTTTTGCTGTAGCCGCGCTGCTGTAGCTGTGTTACATTAGCACCGCACAGTTGTCACGGTGAATTTGGAAGTCTTGTGATGCTCATACAGACGGCGAATGCAGTCCATACAGTATTCATGACGGAGACAGAAATAGGTCACATGGCCTCAGGTTTTTCTTCGTATTGGCTACAAGGGGAGAGTTGGAGGGAAAATAGCGGCAACAAAAAACTGTTTACTTGTCTGTTTAACGAAAGACCTTAAGTGGCAATGACAACACTTTATTGGAGACCTGACAAGAACATCATTAACCAAAGAAGGACAAACAACAAAACAAAGGCTGTTCAGGCCACTCACCAAGGCAGGCCTATGATAAACCTTTGAAGAACATTGCTGAGTAATGACCTAGTGCGTAATGGCTTGTGTTGCCCTCAGACAGGCATTTATGGAAACCTATGTATTAATATTTTAGCGTTGATGTAATCTGTCTCCACTCTGCTGCGCAGGGCCATGTAAGACGCTAGCCACGGATTCCATTCATCTGGTCAGTGTTGGTCTCACTTTCACTCAACCCTATTACAGTAAATATACGGCTTTAATTACGCTTCTCCAGTGTCTTCACCGCTTCTAATCTCACAACTCTGCAAGTTGTTTGTCAAATGTATTCGTGTTATGAATTCATCAACATGACTCCTACTACTCCTGACACCCACATGTCATTGACGCATAATCATTCAGGTATTTTGTTGATTGGTGTATTAAATGTAATTGGATGTGTCCATCGTGGTTTTATTCAGAAGCTGTTAAAATGCCGCCAAACTGGCCGTGGTCGGTCCGGCATGCGTCCTAATTGCTGTTCTCCTGCAGTGTTGAAACCTGGCACACAGCCATCCACCTCCAACACGTTCTTTTTTTACATCTGTGTGTGTGTTTGTGTATGTGTGTGTGTGTGTGTTGCATTTTGGTGCCCTAGTTAGTCATTGAAGCTCAGAATCTGGAAAATTCCTCCGGTAAAGGAAACCTGGCTGACTGACTGCCTGTTGGTGATTCTAAGTCGTAGCTGATTGGTCGGCTGACTGGACTGACATATGTTGATTGGTTGACTGAATAGTTCACTCAAGGAACAGGTGGGTAGCCAGCAGTATGGTTTTGCTGCCTCCTAATTAACCGCCTGTCCGGTCAACGCTTCGGTTGGTTAGCTACTAGCAAACGTGAGTCTAAGGGAAGGACTATCGTTCTCACTGGCTATAGCTTTGTGTTTTACAATGATCACATCCACCATGTGGGCTTCCTCTCTGGTCACTGGGTCACATCCACCATGTGGGCTTCCTCTCTGGTCACTGTATCATATCGAGTCGGGATGTGTGCGTTCTTGAGGTATTTTGATTGGTCGACAATGACATATGAGACATTTTGAGACCGTCTGACAGCCCAAGGTAAAAAAGAGAATTGCTTGCGAACATTTGCCGCATGCCTTTCGTTTATTTGTATTCGTGGGAAATGGCAGAGGAAGAAGAAAACGATGGTATTTAGTCAGTGGAGATGACGATGTATCAATAGGGTTTCTGTTGAACAAAACACAAAGCGAGCATCTCAGCCAGTAGGACTAGCATAGCCTAGCATGGTGTGTTTACTACTCAGTGAACCGACGCTGGGTCATTTATAATCAAGGCAGCATACTTGAGCCAATCAACGCATGATGTAGAAATAACGTAGCGTAGAAAGAAAGATGGACAGGAGAACAATTTACCTTCTGTGAAGTATATGTCGTTGTTTACTTTACATTGTGTCTTGCTGTCACTTAACAAATATGCTTTTAGGCGGGGGGGGGGGGGGGG
>OOFB01006713.1:0-10815 GCA_900323305.1 Trachyrincus murrayi | reverse complement strand
GGAAAAGGAGGATTGATGGAATATCTGAGCCGCATGCACGCACACACACACACACACTAGGGCTGAACGATATGGTAAAAAAAATCATATTGCGATTATTTTGACCAATTGCGATATGATTCACTATTAGTGGGAATTTTTGCATCACAATTTTAAGTTGTTGGGGTCTGTACCAAACAAACATCTTTTCATCTGGAGAAAAAAATATGTAGGCCAGGGCATCTCTGCAGCACTACAGTACTCCATGTATAATGGTGTTGTAAATTAACATTCAATTTCACACGCACGCACAGGCATATATACATGGATGTAATATTTAAAAGGTGTTTCTGGCAGTTTGTGTGTGTGTGTGTGGCAGGGGGGGATTCGATGTCAGTGACAACATATTTTAAACTGTTACAGCGGATGACCTTTTCCTAAATCACCACGGAAACACATGAAAGGCAGAGCAAATGAGGATCAGCATAATAGTATAAGATCCTGCCTGCCATGGGATGCTCAACACACAAACACATGCAAACAAGCACACTAATACACATGCCCATACGCAGAGAGAGAGAGAGAGAGAGAGAGAGAGAGCGAGGCTCTTGCAGATTGTTGGCAACTCAGCTCAGTTGGGTTCCAGCAGGAGACCCGGGAGTGGGGGTCTGTCCCGGGCCCTCAGCCGGCCAATTAATCTGCAGCCTTCTAAGTCGAGGACATGGGATCAGGCCCCATTGCTGGCTGAGCACCCCACTGACTTGCCTCACTAGCTATAGCTAGCTAGAAACAAAAAAGAATCATGGCGCTTGGACATTGGAAGCGGTGAAGCTACGATCAGTTATTAGTCTAAATGGATCTGAGTGACTGTTGAGTTGATGTGGATTGGCAGTGGGCACCATTAGCGATGAGCAATAGCTCATAGCTGAAACGTGAAAATACTGACGCCTAAATTAATATTACGAAATAAGTGAACACGTTAAAAACAACAAGTGCACGAGGATATTAGTATGGCAAATGAGGAGATACATAGTAAGTAAAATAATTATATATATATATATACAGGAGGCAGAAAAACACTATTATATCACACACACAAACGCACGCACTAGTGCACGAAGGTACTGCGCACAAGCACACACACGCAGCCTCCTGGAGCAGGAAAACAAAGGGGCTGTGCGGAGTGGCTCAGAGCAGAGGGGAGGGAGGCAGACAGTGTATGAAGCCAACACACACACACACATGCTCAAACACACACACACACACACACACGCATGCTCACACGCACATACACGCATGCATGCTCGCATGCACATACACACACACACACGCCTGCACACACACACACACACACACACACACACACACACACACACACACACACACACACGTCAAGACAGCATTCCTTCCCCCTGTGCAGTGCTGCTCTCATCCAGCTACCAACCTGACAACACACGCACACGTGCACACACCACATGTACATATTGGCCCAATGGTAGCAGTCCTACCAATGCAGTAAGCCTTAAAAAATATATTGCAGACACGTTTGGGAAACAGTTCAAACCAGATCACTCTCTCTCACACTCTGTCTCACTCTTCTCAAGAAAAACATAGGTCTGTACACGTATGAATCAATAATGCTTCTCTAGGAATTGTTTAAATACATCACTGACCGACTGACTCAATCCATCCCATAATACACAGACTGCAGTGTTGGTGTACACATACGCCCTGACCCCGTCCCCCCTTGCACTGTGGGGGGTGTCCTGAGGTGGTCGATATACAGACACTTCATGTATCAATACGCTAATTATAATCCTTCACCCACACACACCCTGCTACCTCGGCAAGTGAGATCAATGGATTATTTATTTTTTTACGTGTGTGTGTGTGTGTGGGGGGGGGGGGGGTTATAATAATCATTTAGCAGCTATTTCAAGGCTTAGACAATGGCAAAATATATCCAAAAGCCTCTACCTACTACTAATACCAGGTTTTGAATTAGGTAATATAGTCTAATCCAGTTACAATGTTTGTTTGTTTTTTGCTTTTCTGGCGATCAGTCATCCAGAATAGTGTGTGTGTTTTTTCTTTGCATGCTCTTGAATTACACTAGAGCTAGTACTGCGGTTCAATTTAATTGAAACTGCGCAAAGTACAATATTTTCTTTTCATTGTTTTATGATAATTCGTACATTCAAAGCCGTGTGTCTAACTTGGGTCGTATTTTCATTGAGAGCACGCAGTGCCGCGCTCTTCCAGCGCTGATCAAAACCAGGCAGCGCCATCCATTAATCACAGAACAAGACCTAAAATGGAATCTTCTAATTGAACCGTTTTAGAAACTAAAAGGAAAAAAAACTATTAGTCGATTAAAAATATAAATCTCTAGCTCACCAAATTGTTTTACAGTGTCTCGTGAATCTCACACGCTTTTGTCCCACTCTATATTGTTCCTCTGTTCTCTGCTGGGTAGAGAGCAGGGCTGCTAGGTGGACTCTGACTGGTATTGTATATATATGCTGCTGGTATTATATATATATTCAGCCCTAGCAGCGGGTCTCGCTGGTTGCTATGGTAACAGCTCGCCTCCTGGGAGTGCCGCCACGGCAATAGTGTGTTGTTTCCTTTTTCTCCCACCGACACTTCCATTGTTCGTTTCCATTGTTCCATTGTGTGTGTGTGTGTGTGTGCGTATGTTATGTAACACTCACTTCATTTTTGCAAGTTAATGTGTGACAGGCAAATCAATTTAGTTTTTTTGTTACTTTCCATAACTTTTTGTGTCCTCCTCTGCTCTCTCTCTGTGCACCAGGCCAGCCAGCTAGGTGTTTACCGTGCCTTCGTGGACAACTACGAGCTGGCAGTGGAGACTGCAGAGAAGTGTGGCCAGGCCAACACGCAATTTGCCGAAATCTCTGAGGTGAGTTGCAAGCTTAGGTAACTTGGGCAGCAGAGGAAGCTTTCACCTGATTGGTTGTTTAGTTGGGGAGGGGGTGTATTGTTTGTCCCCATGAAGTGCAATCAAGGTTTGTATGTATATATTGATGTCCTGCAGCGGTAAAGTGCTAGTTGCTGTGGTTATGTAAGAACATGTATATTGATGTGATTATCTTTATTTATTTATTTTTTATTTGATAGGTACAATGCAATTTAACATAGTTCCAGTATAGGGCATGAAAATGATGTCCTGCACAGAGAGTTTATAGGTTATAGTGCTAATTTTCAACTCTTGTCCCTAGTTGGGCTTTTACATGTACAGTGTAATTAAAATATACAGCTTTCAGCATCATAAAACCATAATACACTGTTACTGTTAATGTTACATTTAACAAGTGAATGAATTTGAGTCTTTTTTTCAGCCAATGAGAAATTAAGTCTGTTCTCTTTCTGTCTTTCTCTTTTTTTAATACTAAATCTGGATGTCTTAATAATCTTTAGAGTAGTTAGTTTGAGCCTAGATGAGTAAAGCATTTCAGTATGGTTTAATGTATTAACACATTATACCTATAGTAGTGCTATTTGAGGACTGAACAATGAGCTTACTCTTACTGCCCATAGATACAATAGTATAAATGTACTTATTTTACCCACCTGGTCCCACTGCACTCAGTGTTATGTTGTTATTGCCTATCTATTGTTATCTAACCTGCACTCAGGAGTTCTTATAATCAGTGAAGGATTTTATACTATAGATATACTGTACTCTGTCACTGAATCTCAGCCAGAGAAATTAAAGAAGTAGATGAGGAGTGGAGCAGTGTATTAAGTATAAAGATATAAATTAAGTATTAAGAACCGATGTTCCACTGTGGTCCAGTGGAAGGAGGAATGTGGTGAGATAATTCAGCTGCTGCTTAATGATTTTGTTTCAAGAGCAAAACCTCCTTCCACTTATGTGATTTCATTCCAACTAATATGAATGTGAATGTGAATGTGAATTGTTCCCCTGTAAATGTTTCTATAAACACACCTGAATGCCAGAATTCAAGTGTTCGTCTTTTTCTTTTTTCTGTTATTACAGTTTTTGCCAAAATCCAATTCATATGCTTAGAATACTAATGAGCGCTATTGTGAATTTAATGAGCAAGATTTTGTTTTATGGACTAAATATATACAGGTACTCATTTTAAAATGTTTAACCCACAACCTAATTAATTTACTGTATAAGGATTTTGTGGCCATGAATCAATCTCAAATTGAGATCATATCAAACTTCTATTACAACTCATTACATTATATGAGATTTTTTTACAAGGTTACTATGAAGAATTAGTGCTGGTGTGTATGCATGATTTGAGACAGGACATCTGTCTCATGTCCCTTTTTACTACTGCCTTAATCACTCTGAACTTTGCTCTACTTACGTGCTCGTCAAGGTGACCATTTCTCGTGCACATGTGTACACGTGTTGTGGCGATGAGATATGCTTACAAATAAAGGCTTTTCAGCTCTCACTTGCTGCATTATGGTTAGTGCCATAACATGTGCTTGTGCCAGCTTGTGGTCTTTTTTACACTTTTTTAGTAACCTTTTTATTTTTAGCACATATTGCCTTATTATAGAGGGCAAAGCAGTTATATTTAGGAAATAAATATATCCATATATAAATAAATATATTTGGTGGACTCTTGCAGTCTTAGTGCCTTGCTCTACCAGAGGGAATTGAACCCCTAACCATAGCTGAGTTAGTGCCTTGCTCTACTAGTGGGAATCAAACCCCGCCCTAACACTGACAGTGTCGATGGCATGCTCTACCAGTGGAAATCAAACCCCTAACCCTGGCAGTGTTGATGCCTTGCCGTTTAAACTGAAATGTGTTTTCCCTACATCCTCCTCCTCCCATGATCTTCCACAGAACCTGAAGGTGAGAAGCACCAAAGACTGCAAGGACCAGTCTGCCAAGAACTCCCTCGAGAGTAAGTCACCTTATTTTATTTTCCACTTTTTACAATATTATGAATTTGTATTGAGAATTCTTTTTGAATTGGAATGCAATTAAAGGCAATTTAAACACACATATAGACTGCTGTTATTAGTTTGTTATTAATTATTATTTCATTGTTTTATCCAAAGCATTGCTGTATAAGCCAGTGGATCGAGTCACACGCAGCACACTAGTCCTCCATGTGAGTATGATCGAGCACAATGACATCATTCTATCCCTCGATCATTGTGATATCAGTCAATAGAGTGGCTCAATGGATTGGCTCCATCTCTCCCCATCAACCCTCACCTCAATCAGTAACGCAAGTTCAGATTTGATCTTGTCTTGCTATTTGATTTAACGTTTGCCTTTGAACGATTGGATATAATGCCATAATAAAACATATATAACCATATGCACCAAATGGAATTGGTTTACTGTTGCATAGTAATAGGGTTATTCATAACAGTTTAACTCAAAATACAAATAATATGTTCTATTTGTGTGTGGGTCTGTGTGTATGTGTTTGTGTGTATTTAGGACCTGCTGAAACACACCCCAGCCAGCCACCCAGACCACCCCCTGCTGCAGGATGCGCTGCGCATCTCCCAGAACTTCCTGTCCAGCATCAACGAGGAGAGCACCCCTCGACGCCAGTCCATGACCGTCAAGAAGGGAGAGGTGAGCTCTTCACTTTTTTACTATTCATTCATTTAGCAGACTCTTCTGTCCAAAGCCATTAACAGTGAATACAAATACAGGTCATTAAGGAACTGGTAGGGGTTTGGCATCTTGCTCAAGGATGCATATATGTTGGGCTGTGGTAGGCTGTGGACCTTGGGGATCGAACCCGGTACCTTTCATCTGGGTATTGAGACCCCAAACACCCTAGCCACCCTAGCCTAGCCACTACACTATCCTGCCCATGTAATGTGTATGTGTCATCAGTTTCTTATCGTCTGCATACAAAATATTACCTTTTTGTGTGTCATGGCACAAGGATTCCAAAAAATTGTTCATGGAAAACATTTATATATGATTAATAACCCTACATCCTTACACAATGTCCTCGATTTTACCTACATTTTCGGACATTACTACCCCAACACCACTACCAAATATGCACATACTCACTCATACTCACTATGTGCAGACATACACACTTGCCCTGAATGGATGTGTGCTGATTGATAGCTCGTGTGACAGAGCTGTACATAATGCCCTGTAATGTGCTACCGGTCCGCTCTGATTGGCAGGTCCCCACTTAATTATTCATGAAGGGAGAGGTCATCATTAACCACATGTAGACATAATATATTCTTTATGTTCCACCATCACTTTTGTCTTACTTTCCCACTCTCACACACTGTTCTCTAATCAACATGTACACACACAAACTCTCTCTCTCTGTCTCGCTCTGTCTCTCGCTCTGTCTCTTGCTCTCTCTCTCGCTCGCTTGCGCGTGCACACTCTATCTGTAGCCCAGTCTGTCCAGACCTCTGCCCCGGGCATCTAATATTGATAGAAACCTCATAAAAACATTACGTTACGTTCTTACCACAGAGACTGTGTGGATATTTTCTCACCTTTTTCTCAAGCAAATCACACATAATATTCACTAATGAGTTCGAGGGAGGGTTGGGATCAGCAGTTTTCAGTAGTTTCAATCATTGTTGTCGTCTGAAGGTTCGTTATTGTGACTTTTTTATTCGTATTTATGTTTGCTGATCAAGCCTGCGGTTTTCAAATATTGTTTTACTTTTAATTCTTTAGTTAGATTGTCCCTGTTTGTCCCAATCCCAAAAGGGATTATCAATGTGATATTTGAAATTGGCTTTGATAATTGCTAATTCCAGTTATTATAATAACTAGATAATATTATCTAGTTATTAAGTAAATATAATATAATATGATAATACAATTATAATTTTTTTGTAAAACTCTCAACCAAGTTTCAGTATTTCATGACTTTTCCTAAATATGTGTGTTCTTAAAATTCCGAAATGGTAACGGAAAACAAGTTTACAAGCAATTTTGCGACTTTATGCGCTGTAAACATGATCCCCTCTCAGTGTAGCTGAGAGGCCGCAGTTCAACTTTTATCCAGCAGGCGTCGCAAAGGTGCAGGTTTACTATAAGACTAATAATTAAATCTATAGCAGACTAAACAATTACTAATTTGAAGCAGTTGCACTTGGACCACAATAACTAATATTATTATTAAGTATGTTTTATAGAATAGCTATTTAAATTGACTTACTACTTATTCCCAGTGATGTACATTACATCTCACACAGATGAACCACAATAACCCTTTGCAGACTATAGGTCTGGTATACTACATGTTTATATAAACATATACATATGTATGTAACGTATTTTGATATTAAACTACTGCCTTGTAGCCTACCGTAATTGTAACACCTGAATGTCTCACATCAATTGCATATGTGTAGGCTATGAATAAAGCAACGTTACACATTAATATTTTCTATACAAATAAAACAATTAAAATGTACCATATGCGAGAACACGACAATTTGTCTATCGTCATTTTACTCCAGGAAAGAAAAAAAATATTAAGATGAAAATATCTATTTAAAAAAAAAGTTTACAACATTTTTGTGAAAAGATCTTTAGCAGAGTCGTTTCTTTTGAGGCTTCCCAAGGAGGACTATAGAGTTAGTTTTGTCAGTCAATTAAGATATCTTCGTATTGTTATTAGGCTTATTATTTAAAACTAATACTACATTTACTATTTGTTATTCATAGTTCTAACTAGTTTCGTATTGAAATTGTCAGTCAACTAAGATGAACTATAACTATACTTCAAACTAAACCATAGCTTTGGTTTATATTGTATTTTCATTAACCAAAAAGCCAATTGTTCGTTTTTAGTCAGGCTCAAATGGTAAAACATGGCTTTTTACTTTCTGACAAGATTTGACATGTGACAAACAAAACCAAAACAATAGTTTAGTTTCATTCAAAATTGGTCAGTCAGATTCTTTGGTGAAAGCTTTTTCAAGCTTCTCTTCTGTATCGGATGGGGGAGGGGGTTGATTAGCACAAAGAACAAAAGAGGCACATTCCACTCATTAGCACCCATCACCTTTCTCAAGGAAAAGTAGTGAAAAATGACGTGACATACCGAAACTACAGATATATCAATATGACCCATTATAATTCAATGAATGCAGTCAAGCTTATGCAAAGTTGAAATGTGACGTGAGGTATCCAGTTGAATTGCATTTTAGTTAGGGGCAGGGTACTTTGTAATTTGCCTATTGTGTAGAAATATTGACCAAGTGATAGCTCTATAGAGTCTTCTGGGCAGGTATACACCGCTAGACACACGGGTGATCGCGTCTTTAGTTCACCGCATCACATAGCTAATTCAGAGTGTGAATCTGTTGAATATCCAATGTCTTTCTAACTTAAAAAAAGACCTTCAAACTACATAAGCTGCTATTGAGATGTGTGATTATTTGTATACACCACCACAGCAACGCTATACTGCTATACATTTCACTTTCAGTTTTGCTGTCGGGACATTCCTGGCAGGCGGTCATTATTGTAAAACTTGTCGAATTCGTGGAGAACCCCGCCTACCCAGGCCAGGTACTAAACGTTGGCGAACGAACCTATTTTATACAGCCTCAACAACAATGCATGACTGCACAACGGCGAAGGCTTTTGACAAAAGTAAAAAAGATAGAAAATCAATATGTGGCGGTGAATGTTGATCCCAAAATCAATGTATGGGAAACACTGCTGATGCGACTCTGCTTCATTTTGTTTTATCGCCAGTGACAATAGACAAATATGACATTCATGTGTTCTGACGTCCACATATTATCAGTGTTTTGTTTCTACTCGCCAATGAACCCAATAAAATACTCCAACGTTTTTATGAGACTAATAATTGCTTTACTTATAGCCTACATATATGCGAATGACGCGATTAGGCTTCTATTCAAGCAGGCATTCTTGACTGATATATTGTTGTTTCACTTTCTGTTGACAAATGCAGGCTACTTATTGGAAGTAGTATTAATTATACTTTTAAATTACAAGGATAACAGTAAAGGTAGATCATCTTGAGTTTTTTTTTTTATTTGTCAAATGCTTGTCAAAGCTGTCAAGAGTCGACCGCAGATTATTGCAGCAGTGCAGTACAATGTACCATCTAGTGGCATCTTGGGGTCACTACAACAAAAAATGGTCAGAGCGGTCAAAGGTAGTTCAGTGGTACTGGCGCTTCTAGTGTTAAAGCAAAAAAGTACAATAATGCTAGGCTTTATAAAAAAAAATTCATGGATGCCCTGTGATTTTGTTGTGAGATGCTAAACCTTTTTTTTGTTCATAAGAGTCAGGACAGCCTCACAGTCACTGCTTCATCCCTTGTTTGGTCCAACTGTGACCATGATGAAAAATGGCAGTCAAAAATGTTTAAAGCCTCTACATTTTAAAGCCAGGGTCCTTAGACAACTGACGTTTGGTCATATTTGATTCCACTTTCCTCTAAATAATCTTAATATCGTCTTAATATAATCTTAACAGTCATGATCTACCAAATTCTCACCAAAGCTTTGATAGAAGCTACAGTATTTTAAAACACTGTTGCTGTCTCGTGAACAAGAACCAATTCATGAATTATGTTCATGAATTAACTCCTGTTTAGTAAACTGTGGTTTCATGGCGGGTTAGGTTTAGTGTGCATTCCAGTGTACCATGTCCATAAGACAGTAACCTGTGGTTTGTTTACATATAAGTAGCCATCACCCTGGGAAGCGTAAGATTGGGGGACGTGGCTACTTAATTAAAATGCAAATAAGACCACTGGCGGATCTGAACACACACACACTCACACTCCTCTGCTGTGTTTACCTCTGGGATGGATATGCTTCTGATGTGAGTGTGTGTCATCATATACCAACGAAGAAGACACACACATGCCCTCACATCAATGCACACCCACCCCACCCACATACACTTCTAAACAGCAACCACACTAACCACATGTTTTTCCTTCTCTCTCTTCCTCTCTGTTCAATTCAAAATAGCTTTATTGGTATATGCTAGGGATGTGACAAATGGAAATTTTTTCTTCCGTTTAAACAGCCAGATTTTTTATCGGTTAACCGTTTAACCGTTCAGAAACTTGCATAAAATTCCACGTGAAATCCCAATGAAGCATGGTTCTCTCTAGGGGACAATGAAGTTCTACTGCAGAGTTATACAGATACAGTAGCCTAGCCTAAATAAAAACTATCAATTATAAGGATGAGACAAAAACACAATGATTAAAGAGAAAAAAGTTTAATAAACAATTGCTGTGGAGCATTTCGTTTTGATGATAGCCTACATTCACGCACTTTGTTGCTATTGGCTAAATAAAATAATAGGCCTAGCCTATACTAAGTTATGAACAGTTATGAACAGAACACATTTTAGTTTAAGGTTTTAGTTTAATGTCAAACCTAACCGAACCAAAAACACGCACACAACAAGTCTGACATAACAAACATGACGTATCGAAAAACAGAAAATAAATAGGACTCAATATGACAATTAACATTTGTCAAGACAGACGAATGTCCTTGGCTTAGCGTAGGCTATTGTCGGCGGCGTCAGCGGTCCCTAGTGAGCAGCCCTATGCGCTATGCGGAGCGCTTTTAAATCCCTGGCAACTAATTTGAAAGATTAATTTCTCCTACTACAACATTGTTGTTAGGTATTTATAATTTTATGATGATCAAGACCTGTTAGTGGTAGGTTTTTTTAACTGCACAGTGATTTTTATTTTATGAAAAAAAAAAAGTTGGAGGAGAGATGTTTTCAAGTACATCTCAAAACATACCTTCAGTTTAGTAGTGTGTCATCTCTTTTGGTTGTATCTATCCCTC
>OOFB01006705.1:30352-40352 GCA_900323305.1 Trachyrincus murrayi | reverse complement strand
TCGGAAGAGCCCAGCGAAGCCACTTAGGTGGCGTGTGGCAGGAGTAGCGCCACAGTTATGTGATGTGCTTACCTCTCTGGAAAGTGACACCCAGCTTGCAAAGGTAACGGGGGAGATCCTGCCAATAGAACACACACCACAGGTGGAAACATCAACCGAGATCTTTCTTGAAAATAAAATCACATGATGAGCTTTTCAAATGTGCTTGAGTTTCTACATCATTTTGAAGCTTGTGATGTAATTTTGTTTCCCCTTTTTCAACATGACTAAGCCTAGTCGAGGTCGGGTTTGATCTGGTGACTGCGGAGACAAGTGCTGTGGGTGAGCACTTCTTGTTCAAATAGACCTTGCACAGCTTCTATGCATGGTTTGAAATTGTTGCAGTTCAACTTGCATGACTCTGCAGAATAGAATGGGCTTTTTTTTTGTCAATTGAGCCAAGCGCTGGCTCAATTGACATCCTAGCGTAAATTCTTATTTTTAGATCAAATATATCTATAAAACAACATCCCGTTTCAACATCCCTACTTGTAAAGAAAGAACCAAGAGTACAAAAGCGATGTTTGGAACTAGGATTATTAGTATGTTTTGGACTGTCTCCCTGCCGACTAGGATGATGAAAGGGCCGTGGCTACTCACGGCGTACGCTACATCCGAGATGCGGCCTTCCATGCCTGTGGACCTGGTCAGGTTAGCGTCGTGCGACACCACCACCTGTTCATCTTTGGTCAGGTGACAGTCCAACTCCAGCATGTCTGTACCTACATCCACAGCACTGTATAAACACACACACACACACACACACACACACACACACACACATACACATGCATGCATTAAGCTTCACTGTTACATTACCTAATGAGATCTAGCAAACTGTCAGCACAAGTGGCAGTGGGACATCAAAATCTTTGGTTCTATGAGGGAAACATACTGTGTCTCAAGGTCCAAAAGCTGATGAGCACCATTTCGGTGAGAATAAAACAATACACAACCACATGCACACACAGAGAGATGCACATACACTGGTTTCCTTGATGCATGGCAAACGTATGCCGGTTTTAGACAGCACTGCTATTATATTAACACATATGACTCACTGCTTAAAAGCTGCCATAGTGTTTTCCAGATTTTCAGCTGCCCCTGTAACATAAAGAAGGCTCTTCAATGTTCAATTCCTCTGATTGATGGTTGGTTGCACAAAAAACTGAATGGAAAGTACAAGAAATATGGATTTACACAACACAAAATACGAACATCGTCTGTAATACTATTTGAAAACACACCATCTCAATCTAAACCTAATCCTGATCATGTGTAATAAAACAACAACAAAAAAAGAGCACCTCCACGATGCGAGATGTGTTTGCTGACGAAAGCCTCTCGCTTCCTCCGGTGTAAAAGCGTGGGACACTTCATCAGTAGAGCAGAGGTGAGCAGGTAACCGGTCACCGTGGACACCGCATACACCGTGGCGCACATCCTTTTCACTGGGAATAAAGTACATCAAAGTACATCAAATACACATTAAAATAGAACAGCATATTGTAAAACAAGCAAGTATTATCCTGAGCTGACCACCACAACCTCAGAGCTGGACGCTGGAGTGATACAAGACACATCAGAGACCTAAGACAACAAAGTCATTTAACCATGTGACTTGTATCAATAAAACAAACAAGTAATCAATTAAGACATCGTCTAAATAAATACTCCTGTATTAGTAGACGAGCAGCCGATTTCAACGTGTCTGTGGGCAAGTAGCGAAGGTGATGGCCCGTGATACAATACTGTGCTTGCAGCTCATTTAGGAAAAGGTCGAACTATGGATGCAATACAATCTTGTAAAAAAAGAGCTTTGTAGTTACCGAAGCTAGTTCCAATGAGATCGGACAAATATGTTGTCTGACCGGACCACCCGGAGTGCTGACAGCATTCACCCAGCACGAAGTTAGCTGTCACAAAACAAACGGGGTTCACAGCGCATGCGCACCATTCTCCGGCACAGTCCAAAATGTTGCACTGCAGGGTTTCTGTAGATTAGATTATTATATAACCTTGTTATGCTTGTGATAAATGTATATGATTTCTATGCATGTACCAGATACGTCCCGTGTTTGAACCACAAACTGGATAACTGGATTTTTTTTTCCCTAAACTATCTAGCGGTGATTATTATTATTATTAGTAGTAGTAGTATACTATTTTCTTTACAACATAGTTACTCGTCCCTTCAGGCCACTAGATGTAGCTGTAGTCGTGCATGCTGTCATGCACAGTGAACAATAGGAGCAAAAAAATTAAAAAAAAACTCCCCCCACAGGTTAAACCTCAGGTAAATATGAGTCCTCCTCAAAACAAGCTCCACAGCAATATCCATCCCAACTACTGTAGTTGAATTGATCCTGAGGGGGTGCTAATTGCATCGTATAAGATAGCCCACCCTATATAGAACATTGCCTGGGCCCTGATTGTGCAAGAGACAGAGTAACAAAGTGATTAAAGGGCGTATTTCAGCAGAACAATCTCCACGTCAACATCAATCACAAGTCAAAGTTCGCTTTAAAACTATAAACCGAAGTTGTGTTTAACGCCCTGGAAGATATATTCCAGTTAACGTTTAAATATAGATTTCTTTTTAGCATGTATATGTTTAAGCCTTGATATAGTTGTTCAGAGTGTAGTTCCATGCCTACTTACAGTCTCAGGTAAAGATGTCTCAGAGCTTGCCAGCGATCCTAGAGGAGTGGAAATGTGTGGACGAGCAGTATCAGCACATTCAGGTAGGATTGGATTTACTGTATCCTTAAAATATTATATCGTATGATATTATAGCATATATAATCACAAAACCAAATGTCATTGTTTCATGTCTCTAATGATATATTCTATATTATATTACAGTGTGTAAATCTCTCAATGTTATATATGTTCTATATAATATAGTATTTGATTTCGTGTCTGCTATGAACAATATACACCCATAAAATACTATTTGAGGTCTGTATTCTGGTGAGAAATGCTATGTCCTTCAACGTGTTATCCAGGATACATACAAGATCTACCTGCAGAAGCTAGATGAGATTTCCAAGCTGCAGAGTAGCTGCTCTTCCTCGATCTCCAATCAGAGACGACGATTAAAAGAGATGTCCCAGTCAGTCAAGAGGTGGATGTTCTGCACGCACGCACACACACACACGCACGCACGCACGCACGCACGCACCACACGCACGCACGCACACACACACACACACACACACACACACACACACACACACACACACACACACACGCATGCACGCACACTCGCATACACACACACACACACACACACAAAAATATGCACACAACAAATACTGCAACAAGGTGTTGTTAACGAATGCAATAACATGCAATAACAATAACATGTTTCCATGTGTGTACCTTTCCACCAGATGCAGTAAAGACCTAACAGAGGAAGAAGCCAAATCCATAGAGGATATGAATGGAAAAATTAAGACAAGGCCAAATCTTTTCTTGGAAATGGAAGCTTTTCTTCCCAAGAAAAATGGGTAAAGATTGTAATTTTTGTTTAAATGCCAAACCATAAGAGTTCTGACCTTATGAAAATATCAGAAATGTCCGAAAGTTAAATGAAGTGATCAATTTGCTATTTTATATTGCAGTATTTATCTAAATCTGGTCCTGGGAAATGTGAATGTGACTCTTCTCAGCAAGCAGGCAAAGTAAGCACTAAGTCAAAGGTATTCCCCATAATAAAAGATACGAGTATAATAATAATAAGGAATTTAATCATTAATAGTTCTTCTCTGTTATGCCTACTAGATAATCTCGAACTTGATCTTGCGATCATTGTGATTACTTATCACATATATAAATACCATTGACTAGGGAAGATTATTCCAGTAGCATGTCCTTCGCAAGAAATTACTTTGTCCTTGAGATTTGTTCTCTGTGCTTAGTCCCCAAAGAAAGCACTTTCTGTACTCAATTCTTGCTTTTCCTTTCAGATTTGCCTACAAGGATGAGTATGAAAAGTTCAAGCTGTGCCTCACGGTGATACTGCTTGTCTTTTCCTTCATTTGCTTATTCTTTATCAAGTACAGGTAAGCCCTAGCCTTGATGCCTTTTAGTTTCTGCTTGTCCATGTCATTCAGCGTGAGTTGGTTCACACACAAGCACTCTGAGTTTCCACATGTCTTAAGTTGCACGTGTGTGTGTGTGTGTGTGTGTGTGTGTGTCCACAACGCTAGGTTTGTTGATGCAATTCTCAACTTCCTCTTGGTGTCATACTACTGTACGCTAACAATCCGAGAGAGCATTCTCATCACCAACGGATCCAGGTCAGTAGTCTCCAAATGAAACCAGGAGGACAAACAATGTGTATGCAAAAACGCTAAACTGCACCACATGCATGCAATCCACACAGCTCACACAGCCACTGTTTTTACTTCTTGGGCTGTGATCTTGTCCTCTCTAATAACCTGTATAATTCATCATAGAATCAAAGGCTGGTGGGTGTTCCATCACTACATCTCTGCCTTTTTATCAGGAGTAATGCTGACATGGTAAGACGTTAAACCCAAACGAGGATCTGGTGTAAAATGACACTGACTCTAGCCGAACAGTTTGCCCTCTCAAGATATTTCTAATGGTACTTGAATGGGCATTACAAGCGCATGACTGGGCTCATTCTTCTTCTTGTTCTTCTTCTTTTTAAGGCCGGATGGAATTCTGTACCAGGTTTTCAGGAACCAGTTCCTTGCCTACTCTTTGTACCAAAGTAAGGGCCCAATGCACCAGTAATACACTCACTGAACAAACAGAACATCACAACATGGGTTCTGCTGTCACCTCACCAAAATAAAAGCCAAAAAAACAAAATCAAATTCTGTTTGTTTTGTATCGTCCCCACAGCTTTTGTCCAGTGTCTCCAATACTATTATCAGAGTGGCTGTCTGTATAGACTACGAGCGCTAGGGGAAAGACACAACATGGACCTGACTATGGGTGAGACTCCTACTCGACTCCTACTAGAAACCACACTTTTTCATGCCAGGAAAAATAACAGAACAGATGCAAATTAGATCAGGCATCGGTGCAATGTAAGCTATGAGTGATTACTCTGCGTTATGTATAATACATGGTTCTGTAAACGCTATTTTAGAGGGATTTCAGTCATGGATGTGGCGAGGACTGACGTTTCTCTTGCCCTTCCTGTTTTTCGGTCATGTGAGTATGTGCTGATGGGATCCAACAATATTTCACAGCTCTGTGACAAATGTTCCTGAATCATGCCCAGCCAGAACAAAATGCTTAGCTCACGAAATATGATGCCTTGTCATGTTTCAGACCACAGGATACAGAATACCAGATGTGGTTTAGCTACTAACTGTGTGTGTGTGTGTGTGTGTGTGTGTGTGTGTGTGTGTGTGTGTGTGTGTGTGTGTGTGTGTGTGTGTGTGTGTGTGTGTGTGTGTGTGTGTGTGTGTGTGTCACAGTTCTGGCAGCTCTTCAATAGCCTCTCTCTCTTCAGGATGGCTCAGCTCCCAGACTGTAAGGAATGGCAGGTCAGTGTGCCCTGTGTTACATAATCTTTATGTAGTACTACAACCAGAAGAACCAATAACAATATTCATAATATTAATAGTATAATATTATGTAGTCAATACATTTGATTGTTACTTTTTGTCTGCTTTATGTAATGCAGAATGTCCTCCTTGTGTTTAAAACATAAATCAAACTCCCTAAATATGTAACGATGCATTCTTCTTATGTTTTTATCATATCAAGGTCTTGGTGTGTGGTCTCTCCTTCCTCGTTCTCTTCGCGGGGAACTTCTTCACCACCGTTGCCGTGGTGCGCCACAAAATCAAGAGCAAGAATGAGACGAAGGCAAAGAATAAATGATGCACAATGAAAATCATCCCAACAATATTGTGATTCAGATGTCATAAAAACTGTGTCTCTCTTCAAGAAAACACTGAATGATTGTCCGTTGTTCTTTAACCAATTTCTTCATTGTATTTTGAATCAAAATGTTCATTCATTAATAGTTTATGTGAGTTAAGGTTTGTGTGAAAGTATATTTGTATGAGCTAAATGTTTGCCAAAATAAATAGATTCTATATATTAATTTTAATTATTCGTAACTAAAATAAAATACTATATATAAAATAAAAGGTTGCCCAGGTTTAATGAGCAACTGTAGGCCTACCTACTCTAAAGCCCAGCGTGAGTAGGCCTGCGTATCTTTGTCCACATTTTACTTTCTTACATTTTACAATTTAGTATTATTGAGCAGACAATTGTATCCAAAGGACTTGCAGTCATTTTTTTAATCAATGTCATTAAATGAGCATCCTTCATCCTTTTTATTTTCTCATGTCTAGTGTTTGATAACTTGTGTATATTGCTTGCTGTTCACTGTATTTCCCTACATAGACATTGCGTTTCTGATTAATAAAATTGGTCCATTTAAACTTCACGTCTGTGCTTTTCTGTGTGTGTACCTGCCAATCACGTGGCCTTGACATTACGTGCACTTCTTCAGTCACCTTCAGTCTATTCGGTTAGCTGGATTACGTAACCCTGACCCATGCTCTATTGCACGTTGCAATTAGGTAATGGTTAGATCACTCAATTTCTTACAAACCTTGTGAAATTGTGTCTGCAAGAACACAAAATGCACACGAACCCCAAAGAGACTATCTTTAGTAAAACTACATTTGATACTTTTCTGTATATAAAAACGTAAAAAATGCCGTGTGGAGTAAACATCTTAGACGACCGAAAACGGTCCACCCCTCCTAAAACATCGGGTTTGGTTCGGTCCTGGACGGCGTGAAGTTGTCTTCCGCATTGTGAGCAGTGCTTGTTACAGAAGACGCGAAGGTAAGCGTTATCTTAAAGTTACAACACGATTGTTTAGCGTGGCGCTTTGCTGGATTTCTGTCATTCGCCGGGTTTAAATGTACAATCGCGAAAGAACAATACTGTACATTGTTCGCCACCTATAACTGTTGACATTAATCGTTGAATTGCAATTCACGTTAGCATGCCAATGCTGTAGGAGATGACTCGCAGTGCCACTTGTACGTGTGTGATATTAGCAATATTACGAGTTGCTCCTATTGATCATTAGCGTGTGATTTTGAACATTAAAACTTCGGGGTTAAGCATTGCGATAGGATTTAAGTGACGCAGCGCAATGTGTGTTTGGTGGATACACTTTTAATGAGATTCATTCAGTCTATATGCAGTGCTGTATTACGCCGACTCAGAACAGCCAGTTAACGTGTCAAATCAGCTGGATATCTTCTGATTTTCCACAGGTCGTATTTAATCAAGGTAATTGGGAAATCTTTTTTTTTTTTTTTTTTATATTAATACGTTTAAAATCTGAGTTCAAGTTCAACTTCTGTCAATTTGCTTAGCAAATGTAGGAGAACAATGACTGTTGAGCGTTTTCTGTACAGTATAGTTAATTTAGTTCATTTTCATTCATATTCGACTCACAGGGTCAAGTTTAGGCCACATCAGTGCTCAGAGTGCAAAGTAATATATTTCTGGTCTATTTGGGTTTTTAATCAAGAGCAACAAGTTAAGTTTAATAAAGTATCAGAACAAGTTACATGTTTATTAATTTTTTATTACAAATGATGATTATTATTTTCTTACGTGATACATTTCTGTACAATAGTCTCAAGGGAGGTTAAATGGTTGCCATTTAGATTCACCTTAAAAAACGTAGCATACACTGGCCTGGTTTCATTACATTTTAATTTAAAGCTGCATGAGATAACTTTTATTGTTAAATATTCGCTTTTTAAAATAAATTATTTATTATATATATTTATTATTTATATATTTATTATATTTATTATTTTTATTAATTATTTATTATAAATTGGGCTTAGCAAGACCCCAAAAAATAATTTGATTATTATTTTAGAATTTCAGTGTACTGGCATAACATTGCAACAATAACATCTACATGTGCCTACATGGTGCATTCATTCATGTTGCTGCATGCATATTCGTTTGAGGAGGGTAGGCTTTTTACAAGTATAATAAAAGATAATTGCCATGGTAGCCTCCATTATGAGTGAGGAAGACGGGTGGTCGCGTTGTGTCAAAACTATAATGTTCTTAACTTTCTTGTAAGTTATGGTTATCGATTACTCGCTGCTGTTGGGGTCCATCAAAAGTGCGTGAGTCAACAAGGTGCGTGACTTATTACTAATAAACTGAAAATGTTGCTCAATGTAATTTACCTACATGCACATAAAGAAGACAGGGTTAGTTACCTGATTTGAAGCCATCCTTCCAGTACATAGAAGTACATTTTATAGTCTGCTCCACGCGTGTTTGTGTTTGTATACGTCATTATAGCGACTGGGAATTGTAAAGTGCGGTTCTTAAAACGCAGTACAGTTTGTTTTTTTATCACAGCCAGAGTGGCCGCCAAAGTCCCGAGTCATCTCATGCAGCTTTAATCAGTGTTTAATTTTTGTAATTCACTTTTTGGAACATACAAACCCATTTAATTTACATACGTTCCAACTATTTCCAACACATTGTTTTGACATTGTAGATTATGTTTGCTGCAATATTTGTAAGTAGTGTAAATATACCTAATGGATAATATTGCTGTAACTACATATTACAGCAGTAGTTGCGGATGCCATGTGGGTCATATATTTGGCCAACGGTGCCTCCAAAGAGGTATGGCCATAAGCGTGGATGTGTTTAAGTGAATCCAGTGTGGGTGATTGTACGTGCTGTGCCTCTGTACCACGGTAAGGTGACATCCCGTCACTATATCCCGATTCTCTACCAACGTGAGAAAGGCCTATTTGCAAGCCTGTTACATGAACCCAATACGCCTACTTTGTTCCAGCTAACTCTCAGATTTCACATTCATGCTGCTTGGTAGCATGCACTTTTATTTTTTTTAAGTCTACTATTCTGTTCAATACTACTCGGACAAAATGTGGTATTTAGCAGGCTGTCAAATGTAATGGTTGTTTTTTCAAAGTACAGGTTAGGATTAGTTTGCATTGCATAATTCTCTTGTCTTGACTATAGCCACTGAAGGGTTTTGTCCGAGAGAAGCCTTTGATCATGAACTATGCCACTAGCTGATAGGAGTAAACTAAAAGAGGAGTATACAATGAACAAACAGGTTATGTTTTTAGATGTCCTTTTATCTAGATGGCAACACAACAGCTTTCAACACATCGATTATTGGAAACGTAGTGCTTTAGGAACATGCTAATATATTATGAAACACTGGAGGTTCCCTCAATTTCTAAATTTTAACACGCTGCTACATTTCTTCAAAATCACACACGCACGCATGCACACGCACACACACAGAGTAGATTTGCTGGCAGCTTTCCCCATAGGGTAGTCACTGAAAGTAGTAGGCATGGATACATTTTGTATGTATGAAGAATGAATGGTACCGTCCTACAGAGGGCGCTATAGTGTATTTGCCTATGGGCAATTTACATCAATTATATTCTGTTCTGTTCAGCCACGTTCATTTAAAAAACAATGACAGACCTGTAACCCGAACCCCAACATTAAGCCCATACGTTAAACACACAAAAGTTGTTATCTCAATATTTACACAATCGCAATATATAGAATCGCAATACCAGGGTTCGACAGTGCCACCATTTTGCTCGCTTATGCGAGTAAAAATTCCCTTGTGCGAACGTGAATTTACATTTAGGAGCACATGTGTGAGTGGAATTTATATTTTTTAATTAAAATAAAATAGATCACATTACCGGCTTTCACACAATAGATTTGCAGACTGACCAAGGAAATAGCCGCCAATATCACACTTCACACATTCCAATAGAAGTTGGGAGGTGTAGTTCATAAATAAGTTGGGAGGTGTAGTTCATAAATAAGTTGGGAGGTGTAGTTCATAAATATGTTCAGCCTCATTGAACGAGCAGCGACGTGAAGCCGCATGTCGCTACTG
>OOFB01006705.1:0-19662 GCA_900323305.1 Trachyrincus murrayi | reverse complement strand
TATCAAGAGTTTTGAGAACCAGAAACCGTAAGAAATCACCCATCTCTCCTATCTGCTTATCTGCTTTGAGCCCCAAATTAGCCAGCAGCCAACAAGCCTTTTTAAAGGGACTCAAGCTCCGCATTTGAAGGTTGATGGTATGTGGTCCTGTGTAGTTTAATTATATGCTATGAATGTATCTACATAAGCTATTTGTTTAAAAGCATTCGTATTATTATTATTAAGTGTAATACTAATACCTTTTTGTATTGTGACTATGTTTAGTTTTTTTCTAGAGAGACGATATTCTTTGGCGGGATTTCTGAACTGATTTATGTTTTTGTTATTCACAGGCCTTTTGATTCCAAGAATCCCTTCCTGGCCACAGTCACTGTTAACCGCAAACTGAACAAGGCAGGCGGCCGGCATCTCATGCACCTTGAGTTGGACATAACGGGCTCAAAGATCAGGTGAGGTCTAAGTCCGAAGGCAAAGTCCTCAGCGGTTAGGCAACATCAAGTTCACCACCAAAATAGAATACAGTTGTTCAGTGCCAGCAAAGCAGTGTAGGGTTTTAGTTGGTGGCATGGTTATTCTTCGACTGATTATCGAGTTTTTATCATGACTGATAAACCATGACCATGTCTTATCAGGGTAAATACATAATACATAAATAAATCATCATATATCATCCCAAGAGGAACTCGATAATCAGTCGAAGAATAACCATAGGGAGGGAATATGGAGTATGTTTGCTTTTGTATGAATCGATAAACAGAAGACTTAACTATAAAACAGAAAATTCATTTTTTTTTTTAAGGAATTTGCTTAATCCCCGGCCTGTGCACTTTGGTCTCAGAACCAGTGACGTGGGAAGCTCTTCCTAGTCTGCCAGCTCGTGGTGGTGGTGACTCTGGCGGTACCAGTGTAACACTTCCTCTCCTCTCCCCGCAGGTATGAGTCTGGAGACCACGTGGCAGTCTTCCCCACCAACGACACTGCCTTGGTGCTCAAGCTGGGCCAAATCCTCGGCGTGGACCTTGACACCGTTATCTCCCTCAACAACCTTGACGGTATGGCATTGACTTGCCCACGGCACCTTGACTGCTTGGCTAGCGTGTCCCTCAACTCGTCTTCCCCCGGAAAGCGCACGCACACGCACACACACACACACACAGAGTCATAACTAAGGTGAATGGATGTGTATCTACTAAGGAAGATAAGGGCTGTCACGGCAGGAAAGCAGATGACGTGTATGTGCCTGCGTTAGGGCACACGCTCGCCCTTTGGCCTTGATGAAGGTTCGGGGCTTTGCTGCGCTCTTTGTTGAGCGTGTTTGCTTTCATATGCGTGACAAGTGTTTGCGTGACAAGTGCTTTCAAGTGTTTATTGTCACGTGTGTGTGATTGCTTTCATGGTATGTGATTATATGCCTCTGGTAATTAGCTCAATTCATAAATAGGTTTTTGAAAACCCACATTCATGCTGACCCAACAAGGCAAAACAATTTTCTATGTATGAACGGGCATACCTTGTTATACTTTTATTTGACATTTATTTTTGTAAATGATCGTCTTTTATTAATTGTCCTTTTTTTTTTTTAAAGTCTCCGCTGTATTGATGAGCATGCCTTGCCTAAACAAAAACCTAAATGAACCGCTGGTAAACAATAGATCCCCGTTTGTTTTCCAGAGGAGTCCAACAAGAAGCATCCGTTCCCCTGTCCCACCAGCTACCGCACGGCTCTGACCCACTACCTGGACATCACGCACCCCCCCCGCACCAACGTCCTGTACGAGCTGGCCCAGTACGCCTCCGACCCCAAAGACCAGGAGAACATGCGCAAGATGGCCTCCTCCTCCCCCGAGGGCAAGGTCCGTATAAGGCTATAGAAAGGGATTTTTATTTGAACATTTTATAACTTTATGAAGGATTTTTGTATTGTCACAGTAGGTAGGTGTAGCGGTTTCCCCTGCTACAAGCCACTACAGCGGCTTTTCAAGGCTTCTCCAACAGCAGGACACAAGCAGATGATGATGATTAAACCGGTTTATTGCAGAGTTTGAGAATGGTGTACGCAGGCAGAGCAGGTGGTACGTGCTGACATGCTAGCGCTCCTCCTGAGTGTGTGTGCTCGTGGCTGGTTTAACCTGTGGGCCTTGATTGGACAATGCCCCACCGGTGTGCAGCCCTCACCCAGCAGCCCCAGAGTCTAATCAGTCTGACTCAGGCCAGGTGAGGCTGCTTAAACCAGCCACCAACAACACACACTCCACATATCCCCAACGCCAAATTAAGGCTGGGGAAAATCCCCAGCCGAAACCTACTTTTTTATGTTTATGACTCCGGATAACCCAGAGTGGTAGGTATGCTAGTCGCGTGTCTTTCAGGGATCAAGTGTTTTGAGTTGCAGTACTAAAGTGGAACATGTTGGTGTTGCGGTTCCTCAGGCACTGTACCAGAGCTGGGTGCTGGACGCCTGCAGGAACATCCTGGCCGTCCTGGAGGATCTGCCCTCCTTACGGCCTCCCATGGACCACCTGTGTGAGCTGCTTCCACGCCTCCAGGCGCGCTATTACTCCATCGCCTCCTCTTCCAAGGTACAGTAGGTATACACAGAAAACCCCGGGTCTGCTCCGCTGCTCATGCCAGTTTTACATTTAGAAGTGTTTATATTTTTCTGGTTTATTTGTGTAACACACAAATTACGACACGGTACATTGTCGACGTTGTTTCACAAGCTTCTTGTTGACGATGATATTTAAGATGAGCGGGTTTCGTCATGACCATAATAACACAGTGACATTTTTGACTCAAAATGGAAATCGAGGGGCATAAATAACAAGCAAATGACAACCTTAAATCATCGTCCGCGGCGGCCAGTGTGTATTTCTGGACTAAAAACCGTAACAAAGGATTTTGATGTGCTGTCCTCCCCCAGATCCACCCCAACAGCATCCACATCTGTGCCGTGGTGGTGGAGTACAAGACCAAGACCGGCCGTCTCCACAACGGAGTGGCCACCAACTGGCTCAAGAACAAGATGGTGGTCGACAACGGCCACAAGTCCACGGTGCCCATGTACATCCGCAAGTCCCAGTTCCGCCTGCCCTTCAAGTCGACTAACCCGGTCATCATGGTCGGCCCGGGCACCGGCATCGCTCCCTTCGTGGGCTTCATCCAGGAGAGAGGCTGGCTCAAAGAGCAAGGTATTGTGTTTAAGTGTTAGTTTTCCTGCCCAGGAAAACGCTAATTGCTAAGGACCCGAGGAAGTGGCGGTGTCTCTTGAGCTCTACGGGACATGTGTATTAGTAGTAGCGCGTTACTAGCGCCAGAAGTACACACTGTGTGTGGTGTATTGAGAGAGGACCCCTATTAACTGTTAACCGCCGAACGGCGTGCTGGGTCCAGCGCCCGCCAGCAACGTCCCGACATTAAAACTGAAATGTAATGCTGCTATACTGAAATGTATAGCGCTGCTGAGGTGGTGTTCCCGTGTGTCTAGCGGTGTATACCTGCCCAGGAGACGGTATGAGTCCCGTGTGTCTTGCGGTGTTTACCTGCCCAGGAGACGATATGAGTCCCGTGTGTTCCGAACTGGCCCGTTCCGAACAGGCACGGTTTGAACGGGCACTGCACAAGTTAATCTAAAGTCTGATTTGTGAGACTGCTATCTAGCTAGCTTTTGCACAGTCCCTGTTAAATATACTAAACTCAGGTATGCGTGGTTGTCGGATCAGACCATGTTTATATACCCATACCTCATATTATTTAGATTTGTTGTTGTTACCATTGGCAGTTAAATCGGTACTGCTGAACTTCCTGAAATGTTGTTTACTATTGTTTAAGGGGGCAGGATAGTCTAGTGGTTAGGGTGTTTGACTCCCAGCCGAAGGGTTGTGGGTTCAAACACAAATGCCCGCGGTCTCTGCTTCTCTGTTTAGGGAAAGAGGTCGGCGAGACGTTGATGTTCTTTGGCTGCAGACATAAGAACGAGGACTTCATCTACCAGGAGGAGCTGGAAGAGGCGGAGAAGAAGGAGGTTCTGTCTAAGCTCCATGTAGCCTTCTCCAGAGACCAGGAGCACAAGGTAGGGCTATGTCCGTCTGAGGCGGTCACCAACAACACACACTCCACAGTCTTGTTATGCATACTATATATGCATAACAAGTATTACAAATAACAGTATTACATGTTTGCATTTTTTCCCCCCCCATCAAATATGGTTTTGTAAACTTTTGTTAGTGCACTTGCTTTCTGGGCCAGTTGGATGCGGTGCATGTTAAAGTGCTCTCCTCCTCTTCTCTAAACCTTAGGTATACGTGCAGCATCTCCTGAGGGACAGCAAGGAGGACGTCTGGAGGCTGATCCACTCACAGAACGCTCACATCTACATCTGCGGGTAACAAACAGAAGATGACCCTGACTTGTCTTGGGGGTGAAGAGCCCGGTCTCATTCTATGCTAAAGATCTCCGTCAGCTAACTTGCTTATATGTTGTATTCAACGTCCCATGCGTTCCACACGTGAAATCCCATTTGTATTAAGTAGTTCACTTTGCATTCAACGAGTGGATGCTTTGAAAACGCTTAGGAAAACAGAACGACACCGACAAGGCTTTTTGCCCTGAAAGTAACGTTTGTTATCTTTTTCGCAGAGATGCAAAGAACATGGCCAAGGACGTGCAGGTGGCCTTCTACGAGATAGCGGAGGAGCTGGGCGGCCTGACGCGGACGCAGGCCACAGACTACATCAAGAAGCTGATGACCAAGGGACGCTACTCGCAGGACGTGTGGAGTTAAAACGCCGGGACAACCTCACCCACCTCACCCTCTTTTGGAGGGTTTTTATTTTTATTTTAGATTTTTTTTTATGTCATAGGTTGTTTTTTTTTGCCTCCATACGCTTTACTAAACAAACTAAAGCTAAACTAAACACCGTCTCCCCTTTTATCTTGGAGAGCTCTGTAAAGTGGGCCTGGAAAATGGTTTATGTTCAGGGCCCAAGCTTTGCTTGACATGGTCAGATGTTTGTTTTTTTAATAAGACTGCCTTTCAGAAACATGCAAGTGACCAGTTTAGGTTCTGTTCTGAACATCCGAGCTCTTAACTCTGTACTGCATGGGGCTGTGATCTATGACTGATTGGAAAAACAAACTTAAAGCTGTATCTCCCCATTCCCCCGGCTGCACATACTGTAGTCCCACTGTGGCCCGATCTCTGGGAAGGTCCGTGTTGACCTTTTTTTATTGTTTGTTAAATTTTAAACATGTGGGAGAATACCAGAAGTATACTAGTAATACTTGATGCAATTAAACTCAACTTCACTGACCCCTGTGGGAAGATTGTGAAACTACAGGGAGGATATATATATATATTTTATTTTTTCTTCTTCAAATATAGCCTTTTAAAACACTATGAATAATGAACTGTAAGGTACCCTGTGAATATTTTTTTTACACGGTACAGTGGAAATGGCTGACCATAGAGGGCATATTTTGTCGTACATTATGCATTAAAAATGGGACTACAAAATAGATTAAATATATTCAAAGGAAACAGAACCCTGACTGATTTCGACGACTCCCATGCTTGTTTACATACTTGTTTACATGTGTGTGCAAACGGTGTTGTCACGGCCATGTCCAAGGCCTCTGGTGTAGTGCCCACCCACCCCCACTTTGCTTTTCTGAATCATGTAATGACTATGAATAATTTGGGGAGTTTGGAAATGTTCTCGCTTGGTCAAATTTAGCCTGTGCCTTATTTTTTTTCTAACACTGCCTTATGTTTTGCTTAAGCATTAGTACTGGAATGCATCTGTCCATTTGGTTCATTCTGGAAAGTAAATGCAACAAACACATTTCCATCATGTCACCATTTGTGTCATTCCTGTTGAAAATGTATATTTCATATCTAGGCTTGCCTTTTTTAAATGAATAAAAATTTGAATAATTTCCCTATTTATGATTTATATTTTTTTTGGCTCCACAATGACTGGTACAAGTACAATATGTGTACAGTACATGCACAGGACAAGTAAGCCAAACGCATACCTCTGTCACTTTTGAGACCATAAACTGTAGACCAAAAACTATCTTGGGAGAACAATGTCTCCTTCACGTGAGATTATATGAATTAGTCATATGGAACAAATGTGTTTTATGACGCAGTAATACAATCCACTTGCATTGCATCAAATCTAGCTCCGCAAGAACATTTGCATATTGGTATCTTACTCAAACTCTTAACATTTAACTTGATGTGAAGATGCACAGGTGGATTTAATTTCTTTACACCGTGGACAAAAGGGTTTAACTTCATACGATTTACTTCACCAGTATGGGGGGCTGCCTTCCTCCATTCCAGATCCATTGTTTTTTTTATGAGACCGATATCATTTTAATATGGAATGATCTCAAAATCATCTTGAATTAAAATAATTTTCAATAAATTTTGACACATGGTCTACTAGGATATGTTAGTTTTGTATCACTTGTTTAGTAATATTGTATGATGTTTTATTGTCAAGCTGGGCTGGTGGTTGTATTTTGTTATTTATTCATTAGTGGCTCCATGGGACCAGCCAGGAGTGACCATGCAGTCCGGTGGATGAACCAGTAAATTCATTTTAAAAAGTAGCTTACATCCACACATAATTAACCAAATATAACCATGTATGCATGTATGTTATTAATAACACATCTTTGTCAACAGCTTGAAGGCCAACATCCAAGAGGCATGAAACCAACGTGGATCTGTTGTCCAATCGACACTCTTCAGGGTTTTTTTTTTAACCATGTTTAAAGAGTAGACCTCAGCACCAGATAATGGACAACTTCTATATTTAACCCTAATCCTATATCCTACTGCTAACGCATAGGCCTATTTGTCAATAGCCCTTGGGTCCAAACAACTAGAAACATGAAAACATGTGAAAGCATATAAGCCTACACTCGTTGTACTGTAATGTTGTAATGTTTTTGAGAAAATGAGTGAAAAGTAGTTTATTATAGAGGCAGACAGATAACTAGATAGATAATATGTTATTGATAATATATTGCTTGTTTTATGTGGTTTGTGGTGTATACCCCGAAGCACCAGGTGGCGCTGCAGCGGTCCGAAGGAGCTAACGGGCAAAAAGAAGTTCCTTAAGGAAAGTCCCGCAGTGTGCTCCTTTCGCTGCGTTCTCTACATTACCCGGGTTTTATCGGCTAACGCTAGCTAGGGGAATACAGTCATCGGATTTTAAAGCATATAACGGAAACCAAAATGGCCTCTGGTAATATTTTTGTACATTTGTACGTGAACATTTGTAACGACGACGGTTGAATAAATAACCAACAAACAGTTAGCGGATAGCAATACGGTGCTAGCCGAATTAGCTGCCGAGCCACAAGGCCGAGGACCCCCGTCTATTTACCGGAACGTATCGCCTGTTACTTAACCACTGCCGATTTATCAATCTAGCCCCGTTTTGGGCGGTGTATTGTGCAACGGATTGTTATTATTCATTTATTTGTGTTTTTACTTTCCTGATTATCAATGCTTTTAACGCCCAGTTAAACCGAGACGGCTAGCCCGCAACTCATAATGTGTCTTCCTACGTGAGCCAGTCGTTAGCTCACAGGCCCATTGTTTCCCTTTTTTTTTAGAAATCGACTCAAACCCTGCGGCCGGTGAACGCACGATTTTTACCCGTTGTCCGCATCGAGTTTTACTTTCCGAAATGTTACCCGACATGCTAGGCTAGCTACCGTGGTCTTATTGACCAGTGTATTCCACATATTTCACGTCGTCTCACTGATTTTAGTCGAAGGCGAGAGACAAAACCCACCGCCATCTTTGTTGTAGCTAGCTACATCATGGTGACAGCTGTACTTCTGGGCAACTTTTGCAGGCCTGCGTTCAACGAAGTGGGCCGACTCTACTAAGCCCACATGCATTTCGTCCGTGTTGCCGTCTGCATGTGGTGGGATTGCTTTGTAAATGTCATTAAACGTGGACTCTTTCTCTCTCTCTCTGCAGATTCCGGCTACGGTCAGCATGGCGCTGCACAGAGGTATTGCAACACTACACACGTCAATATATTTATGCAATACTTTGACTTTCATTTGCCTGATCATTGAGTTACTTGGAATGATTTGCACCTGAAGTATTTTTTTTTTTCCTTCTGTTTTTTCTTTTAATAGCTATGGGTCGTATGGCACTCAACCAAGTGGACAGGTAAAGTTACACCATGTAGTAGTCATGCCGTTTCAGTCATTTCGTGTGCGTGGATGTAATGTTGTAGTGCATATTGGCTGAATACACATTATTTTGACAGGCTTACGGTCAGGGAAATGGCAGTGGCACCTATGCGGCACAGACGTACCCTGGCTATGGGCAGTCAAGTACACCAACACCAGGTATGGTTAACGTGCTGTGAAACAATGACTAATTACCCTCCAATGAAACTTGACCTTTAACTTATTCGCCTATTGGTCAAAAATTTCGTTTAATAAACAAAACTTTTCTCAGCAATGTTCTCGGTTGGAATGTTATGCTCCGTTCGGCACAAAATGTCCTAGCGGTAATTAACAAGACTTAATTTATAACTTACAGTAACTAGGTAAAAAAAAAAGTGACGTTTCATTGAATGTTGTCGTTCAACCATGTTTTGTATCTTGTGGACAGAGGGTTACAGCCAGTCTACACCGGCAGCCTACGGTCAGACGCAGAGCTACGAAGGCTATGGACAGCCGGCAGCCCAGGAATCTTCAGGGTATGGCCACCTCATTGAAAAAATTATTTGAGTTATCCCACTGTGCCTTTACCTCTAAAGCCACGGGCCTTTTGGTTTTCTGCATTGTGTAAGCCATTATATGTGAGCTCTGTATACCAAAGGAAACCATGGGTCAAACGGGGAGGTTAGCAGAGGGCTCCACTGGGGTACATCATAGCTGCACTAGAGGATTGAACACGATTGATTGTCGTCGTCCCCTCCCCCCAAAGGTTTAGTGACAAGACGTCATATGGTTCGAGTTCCTACGGCCAGCAGCCACCGCCGCAGCAGCAGCAGCAGGGGTCTTATGGTGGAGCTGCCTATGGAAGAAGGACTGATGGTGAGACTGCTTCACATGGATTCACATTTACAAAGTATCAGACTTGGACTGCAAGCTGTCCTACGAGTTTATTTTATGCGAGGACTGGTGCAAAATATCTACCTGGAAAAAAAAGTATATATCTTAGCCTGAAGGGGAGTTAACGTTATTCTTTTTTTGTTAGGATTCTATATTTGCATCATCCAGTTTTGCAAGCTTGGGATCATAAGAAAGATACCAACGCAACAGACAAAATGTAACCCATGTAACAGCTGCATACAAGAAGCACGGTTTCAGTCAGTCCCTGAGATGCAGTGTTTTGCTCTCCAGGTGACAGCGGAGGTCAGCCCGCGAGGTTCGGGCGTGAAGAGGGGGGCGCGGACAACTCGGAAGGCTACAGAGGGCGAGGGCGCGGCGGCGGCGGCGGCTATGAGCGTGGTGGTTATGACCGCGGTGGCTATGACCGTAGCGGTGGCGGAGGCTACGAGCGCGGGGGACGAGGAGGGCCTTCTGGTATGGGGTAAGTTGCAGAGCGCCACTGCCCCGCGAGGTATTCTTCCATACACCGTGCTTGATGACCCAACGCTCCGGCCCCTAGACATTAGTAGTTAGGCCCAACTGTAAAGTTTCTCCCATTATTTTCTTTTCTTATTTTTTCCATTTACTGTTATTGGCCATTAGGTTGCATGCGTTTGAAGGTATTCTTTATAGCACATGCAAGTGAAATTCCACTTCCACTGAAGTGGTGGGTTACTCACATGTTACACTCATGTTCGCTGGAGGTCTCAGGCGGATGAGGTGGGGGTTCTGGGGTGGTAGACCATGCTTCCACTAGGTGGCACTACATTACCGCAGCATTGTCCAAACCATTCAGATGGTAGTTGTCTATTCTGCAACTGGTTAACTCGAAGTCAAACTTCATGAGTGCTACACAAGGTCATGGTTTTTTTTGTATATATATATATATATTTCTTTTTTACCTTGCTCTGGGCTCTTCCATAAATTGGCGGCTGCAAGATTTGTGGATCAGAATTTTGGTTTGACACGTGATGGACGGCCTGAAAAATCATTTTGTAATTGTGAATTTTTGCCTAGGAAACCGACGTTCTATTTGTGAGTATTGGATAGAATGTGTTTTGATGCTGGGACAGTTCAGTACTATACATTGCATGACCTAGGACTAATTGAGGGCAAGTCAGAAGTCTTGACAGGTGGCTTGAGAATTATAACAAGCAGCCAAACTCTCGTGGAAGGTAACTATGGAAGACCCGATGGAAACAATGTGCTTAGACCTATATCCTCATCCCGAGCTGTATCACATTCAGTAGGCTTCATTCAAGTGTTGTATATTTGACATGGTAAGCATGTGTGTTCTGTTAACATGGATCTACATTCTATACTACAGGTGTTCAGAGTGATTCAAATTTAAACATAGACCAATTTGACTTGTAAATGTTGGCAAAGCTAAATTGTGCTGTTTAACCAGCCTAGTGTATCCAATCTGACATGTATCACCCAAAAAAACATCTGAATCTAAATTAATCGACCATGCATAATGGTGATCCAGCGAGATGCGACGAGTGCCTTCACTCGTCCAGATTGTTAAATCGCAGCTGCCTAGCAGCCTGTCCATTGCTCTCTTAATGTCCCAAGACTAACTCATTCCCCTCGTGTGAGACATGTCTACCATAGTCGGACAGCGTGGCAGGAGTGCATACTGATGGGGATGTAGGGGAGCTTTGAGCTCTCAGTCTTTGGGACAAAGGAAAAGCCATCATATCTCCAATTTTTCCTCTGCAGAGGTGGTGACCGTGGTGGCTACAAAAATTTTGGTGGTAAGTGATGAGCATCAGAACTGTCTCGGTTGGGGAGGAAAGAACTTGGGTTAGCAGGAGAGAATGAAGCCATAAAAAGGGCAAACTATAGGAACAAAAACAAGCTTGGTGAATGCCACCATTTTCATTTCCAAATCCCGGGGACTCCACCTAATCTTAGTGGGATATGTCATTACTGCACTTCAGATATGGTAAAAGAACATGGCGCCTCAGTTTTAAACTAATGGTATTGATGCATGAAGACCAAGGTCGATTGTTAACTGGCAGAGGAAAAAGGTGTGCCTAAGGCGACGAAGGAAATCTTCTTAGAACCGGAGACCGTTCTTCTTGGTTGGGTTTTTTTTATTTCCGCTCTTAAGTCCAGAAAAGGCTCAATTCTGCCCATGTTGTAAGATGGTGGTGTAACGTGCAACTGTCCCAAAACACACCCCAGGAAACTAAAACCATGCTGACTTATCTGTTAAACATAGTGCAAAGCATCGCCTAGGCAGCAGTGAAGTTGAAATGTTTAGCACTGCAGGTGTTTGAAGTTCCCATGCTCACAGGCTTTTCTCATCCCATACTTTCCATCTTGCAGGCTCTCGAGACTACGGCCAAAGGAGTGAATCTGGAGGTATGCCTGGAGAGGAGCTGGTCACCTCTCAATGATCAGCTGAATGTAGTTCAACTTGCTCTTCTGGGCCTAAAATGTGTTGTTAATACTTGACGTGTCTCTGTCCACAGGTGGTGGTGGTGGTGGTGGTGGTAGTAGTAGTGGAGACCAGGACAACTCTGACAACAACACAATCTTTGTCCAGGGACTTGGAGAGGAGGTCACGCCTAATGAAGTTGGCGACTACTTCAAGCAGATTGGCATCATTAAGGTGTGGCATTGGATCCTCGAGACCATCCTCTTCACGTTTCGCAATGAATATCAGTCTGGCCTCGGCAGCAATTGATTTAAAAACACTCCAGCCAATCAGTGACTCTCCTGCTCTCTTCGCTCTTGGAGAATCCGGTTGGTAGTAAAGCAGAAACATCTAATCTGAGAAGAGCTACTTCGGAAAAAAACTGTTTTGCTGCTTTCTTTGGGCGCTGCCATTGTTTTTTTTTTTTTATTCTCTCCTTGTTCGTCATGAACTGAAACTCCCTCCCCTGAGTGCTGATTGGTCCTAGTGCTTTAGAATGTTTGGAGATGGCTTTCAACGTGTTCGAGGCCGGACCGATCTGCAGAGAAACGGAATGTGACCTCGCAAGATTGGGGTGGTCTCACGATGCTAGTGGCATTGGACTGCTGAGAAAAAAAAGCATTGGCCGTTTGCGAAATTGTAAGATAACCTGTCGACATTTTTTTTTGTGTCTCAAAAGTTGAACAAGAAGACGGGCCAGCCAATGATTAATCTGTACTCGGATAAAGCCACCGGCAGGCTAAAGGGAGAGGCCACCGTTTCCTTTGATGACCCGCCCTCCGCCAAAGCCGCCATCGACTGGTTTGACGGTACGAAACCACACCGTGGTCACGTGTCTGCCGTAGGAACATCTTGTGTTCCTCTTATCTCACCGGTGTCGTCTTTTCATCTTTAGGCAAGGAGTTTAACGGCAAACCCATCAAGGTGTCGTTCGCCACCCGCAGGGCTGAGTTCACGCAGAGAGGAGGTGGTGTTGGAGGTGGTGCTGGAGGAGGAGGTGGAAGAGGAGGAGGAGGAGGAGGAGGAGGCGGCGGCGGTGGAGGAGGTAGAGGTATACCGCCGTCAGAATAGCTCGACTAATCCCTCAAAACTTGGGGGATTGGTTCTGCCGAGCGGCACCATCAATTAATCGCTTCCTCTGTCAGGTTTCAGAGGTCGTGGCGGTGGAGGACCTAACTTTGATGTCAAGGGAGGAGACTGGCCTTGCCCCAACAGGTATGGGGGGGGGGGGTGTGTGAGTGCGTTTAGCAGCTCCAATAGAGATGTACAAGCAGGTAGGCTACTTGAAGAAATTGACTGAACTGAACGTTGCTTCTTTTCCTTCTCAGCTCTTGTGGCAACATGAACTTTGCGCGTCGATATGAATGCAACAAATGTGGCACGCCCAAACCTGGGGATAGCTTTGGAGGAGGAGGAGGAGGTATGGGTTTCATTTGAACACTTTTAATCTTGTGTGTGTGTGTGTGTGTGAATATTCATATTCCTTTGCGCTTCTGAATATTTCATGAATGGTAAACTGCCTCCAGTCGATGCCTAAAAAGCAGTTTCCTCGTTTCCCTCCTCCTAACGCCATCATTCTGCCCGGCTGTGCAGAGCGCGGCGGTCGCGGGGGCTACGGTGGCGACCGGGGAGGCGGGTTCCGGGGACGCGGTGGGTTCCGTGGCGGAGACCGCGGGAGCTATGGCGGCGGTGGCGGCGGTGGCTACAAAATGGGAGGACGGTGAGTTCAGCCAGTCTTGAAAGGTTTAATGTTGTTGGGCGCAGTAACTCACTCCTGAGTTATGCGCGTCTGTTTGTGTACATTTGGTGCGGCAACGTGTACACATTGGATAACCCAGTGCTGGATAGTGTAATGTTTTACAGTGTAATTCCCTCAGGACATATTTGCTTTAGTTTTGGTTTGAGATTGTATCTCCTTCACCTGTCGTTCCGCTGGTTAACCACTAGAGGGCACAGCCTGCTTTTTAAATGGAGGTCACCAAGCAGATTCATTAGTGATTCATGGGAAGTCACTGCCTGTTTTCCAGACATGACAATTGTCAAGGATACAACGCAGACTCTAGGACACACAGTCTTTTATGTGTCCTTTGGTAGATGGCGGTTGTACCATTTGGTTATTAATCCAGAAGGTTAATGTGTGTGTGTGTGTGTATAACTATGGGTTTTACATCACTGTTACTGTGTACTCCATTATTACATAAATGTTGCTTGCAATGGCATGAAAGGTTGGGGGTGCTTGTGTGAAAGCAAACCCTATTTTAAGGAAGATATGTTTTATGTGAATGTCAAAACGCCACTCCTACCAGGAGGATATTATAAATGGCTTTCATTTTTCCCGAGACAATTAGTTGATCCCCGACCTGCATATTCATGCGTCTGCCATTTTAAAATGTGTTTTTCAGAGGAGTGTCCTCGTTGACACTTGAGTGATGTCTAATGTGTCCCTTTTCCCCTTCCTCAGAGGTGATCATAGAGAAGACAGAAGAGACCGGCCATACTAAATGTTCAGAAGTCGACACAGTTCCAGCCCAGGGGTGTGGGGTGGTTGGGATCTTGGTGTGAAGGGAGGGCTATGGGGGGAGGAAGGGATTCGGCTTTGAGAGGGGTGGGGGGGTGGGGTGGGTTGGAGGATGGCTGGAGAACTGACTTGCATACCTTCCTTTTTTTGCCAATGCATCCCATGTTGCTTTTGTGATGGAAAGATGTACAGCGACTGTGAAGGGACTTTTCGGGCTGTATGGACGCATCTGTGCTGGGGTCAAATGTATTTTTTTTCGTTTTATTTTTTTTTCCTTTCTCATTTTCTTTGTACATCTTTTACATTTTTTTTTTTCTTCTCAAATTCTAGGTCCAGGCTTTTTTTGTGGGGTAGACTTATTGTTTTGTTTTGTATGATCAAAATAAACTGTTATACTTTTTTCCAAAATATTAAAAACTTGTTCTCTTTTTATCCTTTTTGTTTTTCTTTTATTACAACACACACAAAAAATGTCCACCCGTCACTGACGGCAAATTATGTTGGCGCTCTTATTAAATCACAAGTGTACAAGGAATAAACACCATGTTCTGAAGTCATTGCCCTGGGCTACATCATGTTCTGGAGTCATTGCCCTGGGCTACATGCAGTTGCGCGTGGTTTCAGTGGAGCAGAGCGACGCGTTACGAGCCCTCCCTCCGGTCTGGTCTGGGCTGCTGCGCTTCGTTAGGCGGGCGACGCATGAAGCGCACTCCACAGAGCAGCCTCCTGTTGCCAAAATGCCCACCACCACTGCGTGGAACTATTTCCACCCCATGGTAGTTGAAGCTTAGACGGGAAAATGCATAATGATGCGATCGGAGAGCATTGAGTGAGCATACTTTTTAATTTTTTTATCCAATCCTAAAAATGAACATTCGACCCGCGGACCGGCGTGAAAACTCCCTGGACACCGGCGCGGCGGCAGCGTGGATCTGGACCGTAACGACGCTGATCGCGGTTAGGGCCACGGTGTGTTCACCGGTGTCCACTGAACGGCACGGGAGGAATGCACCCCAGGTAGGCTGCACGAACGGCCTGGTTTTAAAGCTTACTTGGTATAGGTGTGTTACCGACAAGCTGTTCAGAGGTACAGATATAAATCTAGATGGTTTTTTTTGGGTTGTCATTTTATTTGAAACAAATGGCAACTTGTGAATAAATGGCTATTTTAAAGTCAATGGCAACTATATACAAATGCATTATGACAGTTAAACGTGATTTAGTAAAACAAAACAAAAAACGAAAACGATGGGCTATCTAACAATGAACAATGGATGCTGTATAGATAGTTACGGATGTCCATAGCTTAATTTCGGGCTTCTATGAATGCAATGTTTGACTTCACTTTGATATACATTCACCTCAAACTAACCATATTGCATTTTTTTCTATGCAGACCCAAAAGTTTGTACTTTATAAAATAGTGCATCTGTCATTAGTTGATTATTTCTGTCAGCCCTGAACTGAGTAGTTACAGGAGTGTTGCGAGTACCGCAAAGTCATCTTCCAGCCTCCTTTCATTTTCTTCGTTGTATTTTATTGGGGGGGCTTTGTCAGGTATGCCTGGCGTTTATGTTTACACAAAATATTTAACAAGTTATAACTCAAATTAAACGACAGCCCTAGGGAGCTCTTGTTCTCGTTTCATTCGGGTGGACATGTCACTGCCTGACTGACACTGACGAATAGATGGAAACGTGTGCTTAGCAATGTGTCTTCCTGCATGTATCCTCAAGGGAAATCATCAGGTTGAAATTCATGGAGAATTCATAGCATATGTCTAGCACTACACACACACACACACACACACACACACACACACACACACACACACTAAATGATGCACTTTTATAAGTTATTACAAATACACAAGCTTATTTCTGGAATACCTGTTCACACATTAACTGGTTTGAGATAAAGTACAAGTTCTTATCCCCAAAGTAAGGTTGCGACTTTTAGACCTGGTAAGGAATTTACATTAATTTAGTGTATTCTCCCTATTAGTTGTATTCCATATTGTTGTAGTGTGCTGGTTATTCTTAACAAAAATGTGTTAAATTCCAGGCGTTTCTGGAAAAGTATGGCTATCTGCATCCAGACACCCACGTCCACAACACTGCAGAAGTACAATCAGCGATCAGGTGGGTTTGAGAGGACATTAGTACATTAAAGTTGAGGGTATGTATGGGTGTTCCTCCCCTGTCACAAGCCTGGCCGTCCTGTCCTAAACACACTTACCCTGGTCTACACAGTTAGGCTTGACCGGGTTCAGGAGAAGTACTTTAACCAGTCTCTCTCAATAAAAGCCATTGTGGTTTATGCACATCACTTAAATGACACAAACATGTTGTCTGGCTATTTGGCTTTGACTTTAACTAACACATTGAGGAAGTGTTCAATTATACGGTTGAATATACTTTTTTTCCCCCTCCAACGTATTCATGAGGGTGGTGGTTTAGTAAAGTATAGAACAAGTTAAGTCGCACTAAGTCGTAAAAACACACCCTCACCTCGCCAGTGGAAAAGCTCTCCTGAACCATCCAAGAATCCAGTGGACCTCGCCCTCTGGCCTGTACATTGACTTAGACTAATTTAACCATCATTCAAACAGTTTTAAAGGCTCCACTGGGGGGAAACCTGCATTGTTGGGCACTTTGTATGACTTTGTGTGTATTTAGTAGACATTATGATGAACAGGTGACAGGTTATTCCCAGTCTGAGGCTAAATTCATTGTTGTTTCAGCGATTGTTGGGATGTAATCTCCAGTAAGCCATCACATGTGCCTTGTTTTTCATAACAATCCTCTTATCTAGCATTACTTTGCCTGTTCTGTCGAATTATGTAACACCAATAGAGTTAATTTCTTCTCTTAGAAACAATTCAGTAAGAAATCATTCCAATATGCATAGGGCCCAAGAGGAGCAAATTGCTTGTCATAAGACGATGAAGTATATTAGTATATTTCCAAAAGAGCATTAAAACATACCTTTTTAGCTCAGCTTTCTTCTCATCAAATAACATGGTATATTATTGTGTTTAAATCTACCTCACAAATGTATCTGTGATTCTAAACAAATTGTATTTCTTCTTCTTTTTGTGTTTCCCTTGCTAAGCACTTTGTATTGCGGCTTTGCACGAAAATGCGCTTTTATCAATAAAGTTTTATTGATTGACAAGGGAAAGAATCCTGCAAACCTATTTCTTATGGTCATTTCTGCAGGGAGTTCCAGTGGCTTTCCCGCCTGCCCGTGACGGGCCAGCTGGACGGGGCCACCCTCACCCGCATGGCGGAGCCACGCTGCGGGGTGACGGACGAGGGCACACATGACCTCTGGGCCCAGAGGATCAACCTCATCTTCACGGGCCGAACGGCGCCCGCCAGCCAACCTGCGCTCCGCAAGAAGCGATCTTCTTCTCCGCAAGGTACATTTATCGTGTGTGTGTGTGTGTGTGTGTGTGTGCGCATGCGCAATCCACGCTCCATCATGGAGCGTGTTTGTGAGCTAGTGGTGCATGCATGGAAAGAAAAATGCCACTGTACGGGGGGGGAAACTGAGGCCAGCCAAGACATGCCCTACGGATGTCAGAGAGAATATTATTCATGATTTGGGGTAAGTACATACACAGAGAGAATGACTTAACTGTGCGCTATACACGTTCATGAGTGGTGGGTGTTTCACGTACGCGCGTCAGTGATGGACTCCACTGACACTTGGCCGTGCCAAATGTCAGTACACAGTACACAGTACACAGGTACACAGCCCGTGTACCTGTGTGTTGTGGTCGTCCGTGTCTGTACTTAAGTTGTAAAGTGGTGGCGGCTGGGTGTGTCCACTGTCATAAAGCCCACTGATTGGCTGTAAGGGGTGTCATTAAAGCTCTCGGGAGTATCTGATACTGCACGTGCCAGACTGACCCCTTGCTCTCTGTTGTACCCTTGTGAAGATACACTCATGTCGGTCATCTAAACACACTCATGTGTCAAATGAACTTCCTCATGTCCCCACTGAGAAAAGGATGTATAATCACCCCAATGATAGACACGAGAGAGAGTTAGCCTTTTGTTTCCAACCACTTGGAAAATTGATCCCAGTAGAACAATTTTCAATTATATTAATAATAATAATATCTTTTTTTTATAATCACTTTTTGTAACAACGACATGACTTCCTCACAGGTTGAGGTTGAGAGTATAATACATAAATGACATTATTGATCACGATGACCCGTTAGAATGGCAGTATATTTACACGCGGTTGGTAAGGTCGATTTGCATACAATGCATCTTTGTAGGGTTCGGGTTAAAATTCTAACAACTTGGTCTCTCTCATTCCTTCCCTACTTTCTCCACGCCTAGAGCCTCAGAGGAGCAGGGTAGGAGTCCTCCCCTCTCTCCTCTCTCTCTCTCTCTCTCCTTACTTTACCTCTGCCTGGAGTCACAGCAGTGCGAGCGCTGCATTCCTGCCTGTCACTGACATGATTGGTTCACTGACATTCTGGGAATGTAACAATAGTTGATGTTCGCCGCCTCCTCTTCAAGTCAGTACCTGATGCGTTTCGTTTGCTAGCTGGGCAAACAAAGCGGCTTGCTGACTAGCTTCACTGACTGACTGACTGACTGACTGACTTGGCTGGCTGGCTTGCCAGTTGGCTGAAAAGCTAAGTTGTGGAACACATAGATGCTAAAATACCCAACCCCAGGCTGGTGAGACGGGTGTGTGACTAACTGGCTGGCTTGTTGACGTGTGCGGCTGTTTATTAGGTAGTTATTGTGTCGAGAGCAGGCTCCGCCCTCGTTCTTCAGTCAGGGGCGAGACGTGACTCACACGGGTACACAGCAGTAGCATTATACCAACAGGATGTCAGGTGACAGATAATGTTACACCTTGCAGCCAAACCTCAGCCCCATTGGGTTTTATGTGTCAGTTGATACACAGTATACAGATTCCAGCAGACGTGCGTGTGTTTGTCTTTGTTTATTGAGTTGGGGGGGGGGGGGGGGGGGGGGGGGGGGGGGGGGGGGGGGGGGGGGGGGGGGGGGGGGGGGGGGGGGGGGGGGGGGGGGGGGGGGGGGGAGAGTCTGCTGGTGGTTCCCAGTCATATTTACCAGACTGACATTCCACCAGCCCTGTCTGAGATAAGCGCTACGCGTACAGTCGGTCTGCTGCGTGTGTATTTTCTCACAGTTGTGTGTGCTCTTGGATCTGTGTCAGGCCTTCACCCATATGAGCGAGTTGGGGAACGTCAACAAACAAACCAGCCATCTGGCAGTGTTATTATGGGATTCATGTACATTTGGGTTACACTGTGGATATTGTTCTCATACAGAGGAGGTACCCACATTGTGTGTGTGTGTGTGTGTGTGTGTGTGTCTTATGGTCACAGTCATGGTCAGCAGTAAAAGCAACAGCTAGTACACACATGCGCATGCGCGCACACACGCATGCACACACACACACACACACACACACACACACACACACACACACACACGCACACACACACATACACTAATGAAAGTTACAGGCTATTTCACAGGCCAACAGGCTGCTTTCCTCCTGTGATGGTTAAACCGTCTCT
>OOFB01006703.1:30982-48354 GCA_900323305.1 Trachyrincus murrayi | reverse complement strand
TGTGTGTGTCTGTGGTCATGCGTGTGTGTGTGTCAGTGTGTGTGCGCACACTCGTAGGGCGGCGAGGTATGAGGCATTGATTTGTAAATTGTACGTGTGTGTGTGTGTGTGTGTGTGTGTGTGTGTGCGTGTGTGTGCGTGGTGTGTGTGTGTGTGTGTGTGTGTGTGTGTGTGTGTGTGCGTGGTGTGTGTGTGTGTGTGTGTGTGTGTGTGTGTGTGTGCGTGTGTGTGTGTGTTGTGGGGGTGTGTGGGTGGGTTGGGGGGTGTGTGTGTGTGTGTGTGTGTGCGTGTGTGTGCGTGGTGTGTGTGTGTGTGTGTGTGTGTGTGTGTGTGTGTGTGTGTGTGTGTGTGTGTGTGTGTGCGTGTGTGTGCGTGGTGTGCCCTTGCAGGGAGTTTGGTCGCTGGAAGGTGAACAGTTTAGCCTTGGAGAGACAGGAGAATAATGGGCTCCCCCTACCTCTGGACCCAGAGTTCCTGCACACCATCAGACAGCTGGGCAGGAGACCCAGCCTGGACGCCATCACCGACACCATCATCAGGAAGTACGGGACACACTTCCTGATGTCCGCCACCTTGGGAGGTAAATCACAGATGTGGGCGGTGTGACCTCCTGTTCATTTGATCATGTGACTTGTTTACCTGCTTTGATGTGTGTGTGTGTGTGTGTGTGTGTGTGTGTGGCTGTGGTTTTTAGATATAGTGTTCACTATATAGATCACTTCCTCGTCTTTTTCCAATTTCCATGACATTATGGAGAGATTATCATGTCTAATTGTGATTGATTTAGATAGTACGTTGTCGGTTTATTTGTGATAGTTATGGAATAAACCCAACGACTAAGGATTGGGCTGCAGTAGAGTCTGACCCTATAGTGTAGTTTAGGTATAATCTCAGCCCTTCGTCCTGCTTATGGATTAAGTTGCCCAGTACGTGGATTCATGGCGTGAGAGAGAAAACAGTAGACTACCTAAGTACCTAAATCTGCTTAATTTGTACCTTGATCTTGTAATCTAACCTCTTGCTGTGTGTGTGTGTGTGTGTGTGTGTGTATGTCCATGTGTCCATGTGTGTGTGTGTCCGTGTTTTCCAAAGGGGAAGAGTCACTCATGATCTTCGTGAACAAGCGCCGGCTGAGCAAGACGGCGGAGGCGACCGAGACCAACGGCACGGCGGTGACCCTGGAGGCGCTGCACCAGCTGGCCGCCTCCTACTTCATCGACAGAGAGAGCACCCTGCGCAAGCTGCACCACATCCAGATCGCCTCCACCGCCATCAAGGTAACACTAGCCGCTAAATGCTAACCTCTAACACTAGCCGCGTTGCTATTAATGCTACCGCCATCAAGGTAACACTAGCCACTAAATGCTAACCTCTAACACTAGCCGCGTTGCTATTAATGCTACCGCCATCAAGGTAACACTAGCCACTAAATGCTAACCTCTAACACTAGCCGCGTTGCAATTAATGCTACCGCCATCAAGGTAACACTAGCTGCTAAATGCTATTAATGCTATTAAAGAACATAGCATGGGCTACATTAAAGGTGCTGTAGGCAAAATCCAAGAGTTGTAAAGAGAAAGCAGAAAAGAGTCAAAGATTTCCAAACTAAACAACAACAAAAAAATTCCCCTCCCTCTCTGCTCCCTCCCTCCCTCCCTCCCTACGTTTCTCCGCCATTGAGAAGTGTTGCATTTCACGCACCTGTGATTGACAGGCAAGATGGATTCCCCGAAACCAATCACTGAATAGATGCCCTGATTGGTCAGAAATGAGACGGGAATCTAAATTGTCTCATGCGGAGATGCCCAATGTTTTGTTTGTCCATGAATTCATCCCACTGATAGCTCCATTTTTAGACCACAACTAATGTGCTAGCTATAATTCAAAAAGAAAAAAAAAGCATCCTGGAAAAATATTGCAGCTTTACAGGTCTGCGTCAGCAATATTACAACTTCACACAAAAAAAACGCATTACCACCGGATTTTAAGGGACAGAAATGCCGCAAAAACACTCTGTTTTCAGTTAATACAATGTGGAAAGTGCCAGCATTTTTTTATAAACCAGGCACAATAACACACCATTGATTTATCGATCCCAAAAACTGCAGAGCTGAGTTATACCTACATCTTAAATACAAAATGCAAGTACAGAACACTCCAGAGGAAATGTTTTAATTGATTTTTTTCTTTTGTAGTTGTAGTTTAGGGCAACTACAAGATTGTCTGGCAATGCAGAAATGATCTCGTTCAAAAGATTTACTCGCTCGTTCCAACGACTTACTATCCGATCCGAACACACCAGCACGTTCAAATGGCTTAAAGTCACCCCTATGATTTGTTCGCATAACTTTGTAAATATAAACGCTATGCTGTGCTTGAGTTATGAAGTCGTATAAATGAGATGCATTCAGGTGATCATGAGGTAGTAAGCACTGCAGCCATCAATCCGTGACGATGAATATTGTTGTTTGACAGGCTACTGCAGGGCTAATAGAGCTTGTTTGAACAAGTTAGCGAGTTGTTTGAAATAAGCGGAAAAAAATATATATTGAAATAAACAAACGGCCGTCGCTCGACAGAAGGCGACCTCAGATGAGAAGCGACCGCGCCTTTCATGTCTTGCATTGGTCGACTAAAGGCAAGGGGTTCAGACTGGCCCAGCACCATCTGTGAAACAACTTCTGACGTAGTCCCGCTTGTACACGACTAACCTCATCTTTAAGCTGGCTTTAACCCCCCCCCCCACACACACACACACACACACACACACACACACACACACTACAGCGGCGGTAATCGTATCGTGCATATCAAAACATCCTTGTGATGTAAATATCATCCCGCATCTTTTACCCACCTCTACCTCGGAGCCGTGTTCATTCATCACTTTGTTGTTATCACAGAGGAATTGATTGAAGTGGATGAGCTTTGCCCTTCGCATTGGTACAAAGTGTTTTCAAAGACTGTTTCTACTGGGGGCATTTCTTTGTTTACTCCGGGGCCTACACAAATAACACGGGATGGAATGAACGCAATATTGTGAAATCCTGGCAAAACACAAGAGCACCGTGGCGTGGCATAATGTTACGCTACTGTAGCTTATGCCACGTGCTATGATTTATATCCCTGCTGACATTAGATGAGCTGTAGGCCTTTATTACAGACATACATACATACATACATAAACAATATTGCATGTAACAGACTATAGCTACGACCTTAGATTCCAATGCAAATTAAATAATCGTGTTGGCAGAGCACACAGTACGGAGCAATATTTCTGAAATGTTCTATTAAACATATTTATATTATTAACTGCATGAAGTAGATTTTTATTTTAAATATGATCTATCTGAAAATATTACACGTATATTCATAACTAGATGATATACTTACTCCATGGTAGCACCTCAAATTAGGTTCCCACACAATCATTATTTTCAGTGTGTATAATTATTTGTAATTGGTATTCCTTTCCTCTTTGATGTCTTCATTTAATTAGCATTAGGAAGACAATGGTTCATGTATTGTCGTTGATTTTAATGAGCTGGCAAACCAAAATTAATTGTAATAAATGGGTACCTCTTCACATTATCATTAGTCAGAATAACACACAGCGATATGTATTCCCGCACCTCCAAAGTCGCTCTTCAACTATTCAGTATTCACTCGGCCGCCGAGCCCGATTTGATTTATGTTCTTATATTTGAATCAGCCCTTCCCATCATTTGCCAATCGAAGGGAATAAGTAAACACTTTGACATTGTGGTTTTGTGATGCATCGTACACACAGAATGTAAATGCTTGGGACCGAGGATGATGGGAGGACGATATCCAGACGGCCCCTTCATTATCTTCTGCCTCGTATCAGAGAAGAGCCCTTCTTCTCTGGCTCCAGCCCAGCGTCACCACCAGGCAGATCATGATGATTCTCCCGCTTCAGAGGCTGAACACCGTGAACTTTAAATGATCTTTGTCTCAGTCGCTGCAAAGACGTGAACTCATTACCATGAGCAAACTGAAAAAACTAATCCAGAGAAAATCGGACAGATCCGAGTCCATTTCCGTCATGGCGTGCCTTGACAACGAGCTCGCTGTTTCCTCCAACCCTCCTTAATGCCACGCCGCCGCTGCTAAACAGGCCATGTGGCATTGAAGCCGTATATATATATATATATATATATATATACCCTCAAGTGAATTGGCACACGGACGTCTTGGCAGCCAGCGCTAGGCCAAAGTGCTGCTAACCACCCCCTGTGATTGAGATGAGCAGAGTGAGGCGCAATTGTTTGTGAGGCTGTTCAGGTGACGGATGTAAAATATTCACGGCATCAGCGGGCTTTCATTCAGAACATGGATGGGGCGGGGGAGGTTTCTTGTGATGAAGATAGATGGCAGAAACAAAGCTGGCTATGAAAGCCTTCTGCTGCTGCTGCTGCTGCTCCTGCTGCTTTTTTCTGGAGAGAAAATGTTTTAAATGGCAGTAATGCCTGCCCTGAAGGTGTGAATAGGACAAAGCACAGACGCCCTAGATGGAAATCAGGAGTATCTAAGGGATGGGGAGAGTTGTGCCTTTACGGGTGCCTTCCGCGTGATGAATCACCCACTCCATTTCAATAATTTCCTTCTCCCGAGAGCTTGATCCGTTCGGCATTCGCCATTACGGGGGCCTTTTATGAGTAAAAGGCGCACGGTGCGCTAATGAACAGCGAGGCATCCGCAAAGAGGAGGACAGACCCGGCTGCCGTCATTAAGCAGCCCTTTAGCCCGGGAGTGAGAGAGAGAGGCCCGGGCTGGACTCTAGAAACGCTGTATCAATCAGTGTGTCTACAGCTGATTTACAGCCCGGGCTCCTGGTCCGTATTGAAGAGTCATTATAAAGCCCCGAGTTGGGAGAGGGATCTAATAGACAGGGAGAAGAAGAAGAAGAAAGGGGGATAGGAATGATGCTTCGACCCAATTTGAAAGCGAGAGGCTTTTTCCCGGGCTGTTTCTGTGCGGTCATGCAGCATTCGGATTAATTTTGCACCCCCCCCACCCACTATATAAGAGAAAATGCGACACGCAGGACTTTGCTTTGGAGATCAGATAATGGCCGATGAAGTATAGCAGAGGAGGGCGTGCGGCGGTAGCGGCGGTTTCGATGGCAGGATAAAATAAATAAATAAATATATTACGACAACAAAGCGCCCCTGTCCTCCTTTATCGCTCGTGTCGGGATGAATAATTCATTCTCGGGCCGATTCTTTAACGTCTTCATTATTCTGCTCGGAAGGGAAAGCTTCAAATCTCCTTTCTCTTTTTTTTTTCTTTGACTTTTCCGTTTGTCTTTTTTGACTTTCAACCCTTCCATTTTTGTTCCTACTTTTACCCATAACATGTCTCCCTCTGCCAGGTAAACAGCCTCGGACGTCATTTGAATTGTGCGTGGCGTGGACCGCGATGCCGTATAACAGTGAGCTCTGAAGGCACTCTTGCTCTTCTGAAGTCTTCTTCATTAGGAATTAAACCTTCCGCTGTTTGGATATCCCACTAACCCAAATCCTGTGCAGAGAAAACAGCTAATATCAGGGGAAACGCAAGTTTGGTCCAAAGCACTCTGTTCTCCAAATAGCACATGGCTTATTCCTGCTTCTCGGAGCCACTCGGTAAACCGTAGTGAGACATACTGTGGTAAATCCCACTTTCCCCCCTCACAAAGCTCCCCTGCTGGGCACGCGATGGCTTTCAGCGCTGCCCTGTATTCACTTGGGGGTAAAATATAATCTCATTTTGATAGTATTTTATTCCTTTTTTTGTTGTTTATTTCTTCTGCATTTTACTCTTTCCTTGGCGGGCTTATCTCTCGCTGTTTGCCATCAGGGTATAAGCCGGTGCAACAAAGTGGTTTTAAAACATGCAGCGAAATCCCAAAAGACCCCGTAAACAAGCTGGAACGTATCTCGGATGCAAATGTGGACGTGCGCTTCCTGCCGTACGTCGGTGATTAGGAGAAATGGGCCGTGGGTGAAGGTGTACATTTAAAATGAGCCAACACATGAAATATTAATGTCGTCTCCCACACCTTCTTATCATCTCCTTCATGACGCTGAGGCAGACACATTTCAAAGCCCTTTATTGCTATGACAGATGCAGGCTAAGGCTAATTCAATTCACTTTGTGCCGCTTTTGTGCAATTATTCATAGGTGAAATCTCCAAAGGTGATTTTCAATGCTACTGCCTTGCCGATATATATATATATAAATATCATCTTGCCATGATGTTTTTGTAAACAACATTGTTGTTATAGTATTTCAAATGATTATTTATTTTCCATAAAATCACAGCGCTACAGACTGGGAATAATAACCGGGGACGGGTCATTAGAGGTCGTTATATTTAGAGGTCACTGTTGTTTGTCTTTTCTGACACCAGACATCAGTTGATGAAATATAGCGGACGTTACACTTCAAAATGACAACAACAGAAAACCAAGATAAGAATACCGTTGAACCGGACATGGCATTGAGGTTTACACCCATCCAAAACACTTGGAGCTATAGCAGCACATAAACTGCTTATTCTTGGCAAGTCTTTAAGTGTAATTAGTGCTCCCATTAAATGCAGCTGTTGTAAATTTTTGTGCACCGTCAGCACAAAACAGCTCGCGGATAATGGTGTATTATTATTACGAAAGCACTAAACACATCGCAACACACAATCCTTCACATTTACACGTCCTATTTTACAATTCTCTCTACCGGTCTTGTTGTTGTTCTCCAACATAATACCTGCAGACATTTTGGAAATACTTAAAAGTATTAAAAGCGAAACAAGGAAATGTTCTCGTTGAGTAGTTTTAATGGAGGAGACAAAGTGTGTGCCCAGTCTCTGCTCCACTGGGTTGATGGTCTCATTGCTATGCATAGAAACGGCATCTTTAGTTTTGCATTCGGTCAATTTTCTCTTTAACTTGGACATCTGTCTATGTTGGAAATTAATCTGCAGCTCCCTGTGGAGACCTCGCAGATTTTAATTAATTGTGTTGACACATCAACAAAAAAATAAATAAATAAATAAGAAAACAGAATACAAATGCCAGCATTAGATCGCTCTCCCTCTTTGAGTTCCCTGCACACCCTTTTGTCGTCTTGTTTCTTCCTGTATTGTGGAGTTGCATGTATTGGACCTTTGTCACTGCATTGCTTTTCCAATCAAATCACGGAAGGTGGGAGATATCACGGCGGCCTAGGTTGTGTGTGTTGTCACCACTCAAGTGTTGTTCCCTTGTTCCCTTCTTGAAAAGCACAAGGAAAAAGGCACACTGAATTCTTGTGATTTCTTTCCAAAGGTGTGTGATGCCGATTTAACTTAAACTTTTATTCCCTGCCTATACGTCTTTGTCTCCTCTTTGCCTGGAGCTTCTCACAATCTTCCCCCAAGCTCTGTGTTGACATGTTAATCAATTGCAGTATGTCATCTTCTATACTGTTGTTGTTGTAGGGTTAGGGTTAGGTTAGGATTAGGGTTACCCTAAGCCTAACCCTAGGTAACCCTAACCCCTAACCCTAACCCGTGAACCTTGAATGACACGTGAAGTGATACAAACCTACACTGAACCATTACCAGGCCAAGTGTGTCTATAGTTCAATATGACATTGTTACAGTATCATTACAATGTATATTTAGCATGTAGCGGGTTATTCATCAGTCATGCTGATGTTGAGCGCATGGCACAGCAAAGTGTTTCCATGATGTCTGGAATGCCTTGATTGTGTTCGTTTCAATATTGCATCGGCGCATTTTGATTGGTTCTGATATTTGAGAATTTGAGTATATGCAAATATGCAAAGCCTATTGTCTGCTCATCAACAGATATGGACACTTGATAGAGTTGTTTGAGACCTGTTGTGATTCATTGGAATAAAAAACAAGCCCCTTTATTAGCGTAATACTCAACACACACTCTGCGCCTAATGAGTCGATTTATAAATCAGACTGGGTATCAATTGGGAGTGTTTTTTTAGGATTAGCTCTATCGCTCAACGGATTGCACCACCAACATACCATAGCCACTGTGTTTTGCTCCAGGAATCCATGTCACAACTCAATTTGCACCCTTCTCCTTCCCAAAGTCATTATCCCAAATGAGATTTGCACCCTCGTGCTGCCTAAGTGATGGGTAATATATAATGTGTCGCTCCGACGAGGGTACAGGGATTAGAATTAATCCTGGTTTTACCAACAGCCTAAATCTCTCTCTCGCTCACTCTCTCACACACTCGCTGATTTTTCTTCTCTCCCTGCGCTCTCTCGCTGCAAACATAACGGTTTACATATCAGGACATCGTCAGACCTCAGCATCAGATCTCGTGCTTCAGGTCATACGGCTTTAGGTCACTGGGGAAAATCTGACACAGTTTTTTCTGAGGCCGTGTTGTCTGACTCTGACACCGTTTTGTTTTTGGAGGCCGTGTTGTCCGAGTCTGAAGCCGTATTGAATGAGACGCGATGCCAACTGAGACCTGATATATTTTTCCCCCCCGTGACCTGAAGCCATATTTCCTGAAGTATGAGATCTGATCTGAGGTCTGACGATGTCCTGATATGTACACGTAATGCCCTCAGTGGATTTCCTCTCACAGTATGGATTACTGTCATGTGCCTCATGCTTCGTCTTCTCCTTCATCTTCATCTTCTTTTTCTTCTTTTAGGTGACTGAAACAAGGACGGGCCCTCTCGGATGCAGTAACTATGACAACCTCGACTCTGTCAGTTCCGTTCTGGTTCAGAGCCCCGAAAACAAGATTCATTTGCAAGGTTGGCTATACATAATTGAACCCACACAATTTCCGATAGAATTGTCACCAGGCGTGTTCTCCTATGGAGTTCATAATGGTGCCACTAGAATGTCAGAAGGAATCTAGCTTCAATCTGTTAGCTTCCATTCCTTGGCTCTCTTTTTGTTTTCTTTCGTTCTTTCTTTCTTGCTGTGCGTGCTGCAGAGTTTTGATGTGAATCCCAGGCCGTTACGACTTATAGCAAAAGTGTTGAAATCCAACTCACAAGAAAACAACTGAAACACATCTAAATGGATCGGAGCACATTGCATCTGAAGTCAAGCATATGATAAGAACAGAAGAGAAATCAGGGGCCATCCATCAATTATTGACACCGCCAGCGTACAACAACTCTAAGAGACCAACTAAAAAAGACCATCATCTGGATCTAAAAACCCCTCAAAAAGAAACCCCTAACAAAGCTAAAACATCTTCCAACCATATCCACCCTCACTGAGGTCCTCTCACATTGTTTGTCCATTCACTCCCACTCTCCCTTCCTCCTCCTCCTCCTCTTCCTTCTCCTCTGCCCTTGCCCCAGGCCTGCAGGCCATACTGCCAGAGCACCTCCGGGCACGCTTCGTGCAGGCTGCGCTCAGCTACATTGGCTGCAGCGAGGAGGGACAGCTTGTGTGTCGGAAGAGCGACTGCTGGTGTGAGTGCAGCTCCGAGTACCCCAGGTGTAACTGCCCCGAGGTGGACCTCAGGGCCCTGGAGGCCGGCCTGGTGCACCTCAGAGACTCCTGGTCCGCGGCCAACCAGGACTTTGAGGAGTCGGGTCAGTATAACACACACACACACACACACAGAAATACCCCATAGAGTGAGTGACTCGTGGGACTCAGTACCATCTTTTAAATCTCTTCTAAGATTGTTTTTTATCGGAAAGGCATACCCAGATTTTGAACCCCGCGTTATATTATTAGGTGAGTGCTGCTAGGCAGTGCTCAGCTCTTCTGAGGTTTTATTATTCATTCTTTGTTCTTCTCTACAAACTTTGGGACCTATCTCCTCCCACGATTGTTCACCTAGAGGCTCCATTCAACTTTCAAAATGTTAAGTATAGAATATTTTAAAATATTCTATACTTAAATACAAAGCTGAGACTGCACAGAATCCAATAGTATAAGCCATATCATTCTGTTTTCGATGTCTTTCATACTAATCTTTTATATACCAGTTTTAGATGTATACCCACTTCGTATTTAGTCTCATAGACTTAAGCTAATGTAGAATTCAATTAGGGAGCAAGTTGTGGTGGAGAGACAGACACAGGACTCTCTCTGGAGACCAGGGTTCAAGTCCTGTGTTGAACTCTGTTCAAATATTTTCACTTCAGTTCAGCTTATTCAACATTTCTATACGTCTTAAACTATTTCGCTTTATTAAATGTGTTTTTTACCTCATTTTACACTACGGCACAGGAAATGTCTTTTCTCGTTTATTTTGTACTTTTCATGCCATCACGCATGTGCTTGGTCTTGTTCGTGCTCTCTTATGTGTTATTGCTGTATTCACACTTTTGAAGCATGAAAAGTGCTATATAAATAAAGATTATTAGTATTATTAGTATTATAGAGTTAGATAGCAATCCCATCACCCTATAATGCAAGGGTACTCACCTACTTGTTTCTATCGACTTGAATAAACTACTGCACCACTGCAGGCTGCCAAACTAATGGATGCACAGTTTATTCATGTACTTTATTCCTTTAGACAGACTGATGTGGGGTTAAGAATCTTGAAATCCCCCTCAATGGTTAAACTACTTTCACATACATCAGTCTTCAACGCCACTGCTAGCTTACATTACAGAGTAATAATAATAGCTTCATTTGTATTATTTCATGTATTTTATGTATTAAGTAACAATGTTCCAATCTCAGGCATTAAGTCGGCGACTTAATATTTCATCCCCCCTTTGCTCTGATTTGTATTTGCGGCTAAGATAAACAGAGATTTATACATTCGTGCATACATTATAAAGTTTTATGATAGATGTATTATACTTCACTACACACCATTTCCTAGGCCAACATCATTACTGCACGCTGTTTCTTAATAGACAACTTGAAATGACATTGGGAGTGTATTTTGTTTCAGTAATGTGATGTATCTGCAAGTATAAACAGGATGTGAGGGCTGGACAAAATGCAGGAATGACGGGATTTGGGAAATCTAGGATTTGATGAGTAAAAGTTGGAGCACCCACAGTCTCCCGCTTACTATTAAATTAGAACAGGTCCCAGCGGTTCTCATCTAATTTGGCTGGAATGTGATGTCCGCCACCCGTTCTGAGTGCCGTTATCACACAAGATTAAGGTGTTAGATTACTGCAAAATAGGTTTTTCGGGGAAAATTAAAAGAGTCGAAAGAGTAAGACGAGAGTTAAATAGATGGAGCTTAGTTAAATAGATGCATGTTATGAATGTAAAAGCTAAATCATTCACATATCATGCATATGGTCAGGTCTTCCTTGTGAGAGAGTTCCTTGATCTCAATCTCAAATGTAATCAACGCATGACGCATAGGTATACAAATGGCCTACAGACATTTTGTGTAAATTGTCTTGGTTATAAAGCAGCAGCGTATTGTTGGTAGGAGCTGGCATCTCCCACAAACCCAGATGAATCTTTGAGAGCAAAATAGTGACAAGTATGCAGCGTGTCCACGCTGTGCTGTCAGGCTTTGAAGAGCAGCTTGCTGTTCATAGTGTGGCAGGTTAGGAACATCGATGGAATTCATTACATGTGTCTAGGTAGCCCATTGCTATTCAGACAAGATTCATATCTTATTATCATCATATCCTTTGGCCTGATATAAGTAATACTTAGTCAGTAACCCACGATTGTATATAGTTAAACCTTATACATTGTGATATGCTTATGAATTGCATTCCCCTTCGTGTATTTTTGTGACTGCAGCAGCACACGAAGAAAATCATTTATATATCGCGTACTCTTCTTTAACTCTTCTCAATCTTCCTGAAATGGTGTTCTGAAAGAGCCTGACATGCCTGCCTTTCCAAATGGCCTTTCATTGTGCTGAGTAAAGTGTAGCGGCACGCTGTGACTCCACCGCAGGTGTAAATGTGCTACTCCGTCTAATTTGAGAATGAGTCACGAGGCGCCTCTCTAATGCCGGCAGTCCCCCGACTCTCACGTTCGCAGACCTTTTATGAGTTCTCAGATCAATTAAATATCTCTAAATTAAAATCGTAAGACCTTCAAAAGAAGCGCTGGAATCCTTCACGTCGCGTGGCGTCCGCGGGCTTTAATATCGCGCTTCATTTCAACGTCAGATCTAATACGCTGAGATTAATTTGCCAGGGAAGCGGGGACGGCTAGAAATAGGTGTTGTGTGTCGTCGGATTACTGTACGATCGGTTTGCGCTAATCACCAAACAGCTCGTTGGTTTTTGCTCATTGGAGATACACTTGAATCGATCCGGATCATAAATCATCTGCTCATGATATTGTTATTGAATTCCCCTGGAAGTGCAATCTTTCCTGCATGCAGCACAGCGGACAGGGAATGTACTCTCTCTGCACTCTCTGCCTAGCCCTATTCTCTCTCTTCTGTGGGTAGAGATCTGCACTGTGCTTTGGCAGATCTGTTGGCTGTTAATCAAATAAAAGAAATAAGAAAAGACTCCTCTTAACCCAAAGTAAGTGCTGCACTTTCCGCCCACCCCCAATTAGCATATGTGTCAATTAATAGCACTTTAGCACAATTAATAGCACTTTGCCTCGTTGCCTCCTGGACTAATCTTGTCATCCTGCAAAAAGCCAAGTGTCGTAGTTAACTTGAGCCAGCATTAACCGTGGAGAAATAAATGACCTCAAGAAAAATTCAATTAGTCACCGGGCTTTGACCTTTTACTTTCCACCTGGGAGGATGTTCACCCACCTAACAACTCTGCTGCCCTTTCTTTTTTTTTCTTCCCTCAGACGAGTTCCAGAACTTTGTCCGGAAGCTTCCCACCTTCTACGCCTTGAACACTTCCGCCGTCCAGTACCTGTGGCGGTCGGAGCCGGCCGTGCACCAGCGCTACAAGCAGCTGGAGCTCAACGCCCAGCGGTTCCTGGGCAAAGCCCGGCACATCGTCAAGAAACTGTTCGTGCTGAGCAAGAGGTGTCGAACGCAGCCCCGAATTATTATGCTGAGGGAGAGGTGAGACGCCCACCTCGTCCGCATCTCCATCACCGCTGCACTTTTATTTTTTCTACATTTCGGTTCATTTCCTGTGCGTGTGTACGGCCTCACGGCACCGCGTGTGAGTGACGGTGTGAAAATGTACGTGTGAAAAAATATCCACATTCAAAAAGGTGTGACTGCAATTAAAAAGTGCTGTAAGCCATGGTGAGATATCTGCTCCATCCGCACTCGCCTGGAAATATTTGTCATCATCTGGATCTTATGACTATACGCTAATGACAAGCACAGCCAACAACTTGTGTTTCAGTGGTGGGTTGGCAAAGTTGGCAATCTAGTCATGAACACTAGATTGTGGTTTTTTGTTTGTTGTTATGAACGTGAGAGCACGACTTCGTCCAGCTTAAACAAACCGATGCCAGTTTTCCAAAAGAAAATTAAAATAATAACCGGGGAGACGTCACCACTAGAACATCTTGTAGTAATGACGTTGGGAGTTTGAAAATGTTCCCTGCTGTCAACTGTGTTAGTCTGGAGCGGGGTACAGATGTCTGGAGCGGGGTACAGATGAGCGTGTTAGACTAGACCAAGAGCTTCCTGGTGGTAGGGAAAGTGGCTTACTGGGGCTTTTCCCATTGAGCCAAGAGGATTTATTACAAGCAAACATTTTAAGTACAATTTAAAAAAAATGGGAATGTAGTATTGTCCACGGTGATGAGGTGCTGGCTGGTGAGCAGGCTGGTAGCCGTCAGGTGGGGTGGCCAGGTGTCCAGTCATGATCACAGCAACACACTAAAACAGAGACATCATTATGGTTAGATGGGGCAGGATGAACAACGAGGATGAACATGAGCAACATGTAGGACACCTCTAGTCTAGTACCAGGGGTAGGCTAGTGCTGGCTCACAGGTCGATTTAGCCGTAATGAGAGCTGAGGGACACTCCGGGAGCCAAATGAGGGGATCAAGAGGTAGGTTTTTAGAGAGCACTCACACCAGCGTTGCCATACAGCGTCATCCTACGGCACCGTGATATAACTTCCAGCATGGCTCAAAACCTTGGCGCACCACTCAGCACCAGCCGTTATATTAAACACAGAACAAGACATTCAACGATTGAATGTTCTGACGTGTGTCGTCCTTTCCACTACAGGCTCCGTGGACTTAGTGGGCAGAGACACGACTTATATCAAATGTCCAATTCCAATAAATAACTTATTAAAGGGGAATTTTACTTTAAAACACTTCTGGGGTAATTTTCACACCTACCCAGGCTTTTGTGTGCACCCCACACAGTTTTTATGTTGCTTGCTTCGATAACATTGTCTCTTATTGTTAGGTAACCCTATGACAACAGCCAGCAAGCTGTTTAACAGACATCCTATAACAACAGCCAGCAAGCTGTCTGACTGTTACCGTAGACATCCTATAACAACAGCCGGCAAGCTGTCTGACTGTTACCGTAGACATCCTATGTATCACAGAGAGACGCGATCGCGTTAGCCAGTGCACACAAAAGCCCAGGTAGGTGTGAAAATGACCCCAGAAGTGTTTTAAAGTGAAATTCCCCTTTGATCAAAGTCAAATCATCAAAAGAAAATATAAAGCTGGCCAATCATACCATGTTGCACTTCAGTTGACATGTCTTTAAAACTATATGAAAAATGGTTTGGATGTTTTTATTTATGTATTTATATTCATAGCCCATGGTGTTAGTTTGGTGGAAACAACCTCAATTTGATAAGCTGAAGCTTCACAGATTCTGGAGATTCTTTTAATGATTCTAATGTTCCTTTTTTAAATAGAAACAAGAATAGAACAGAGAATAGTCGTGTATGCTTTAAGGTATTTATAGAGTTAGACGATTCTACGGAAGCAGAGCAGTTTTGCTTGTGGAGAAGTCTACCTAATTTGACAGCCGCACTCGGTGTTACAAACAACTTCCTTCAGATGAGGCATCAAGTCGCTTGGGATGCGATCAACGTTCGGTTGCTTTCTGCCACACCATTTAGTTTGTGGACTGAAAAGCTATCACATATCCATACAAACGACACGTGTAAGCACATTAACATACTCAAGTGCACTTCAAATTGGTGAAACCTTTCTCATTTAAAACAAACAAATAATATGTCACCCACATATGATTTCATATAAGTTAAGTGTGTTCTATATTAAGTATATTAATTGCCATGTGTGATTGACATCAAACTAAAACAAATACAACTAATTGCCTCCGTAAAATTTAAATGTCATACCGTCATAACTGCAGTGTTCAGATGAACCTACATTGCATGCAGTACATCGTAATATCCCTAGTCTTCCAGGCCTGCAGATGGAAAGTAGATGCATAGTAGTTAATAAATGCACACTGGCTGTATCTGGGAGGCTTGCGTTATCAATTTATGCGTAGAAAACCCAAACTCGGCCAAATTCAAATAATGAAGAGTTGCTTACACACACACACACACACACACACGCATGCCTACGCTTGTAATGGCACTCAGCCATTACTGCTTTAGGCTGGAACAGATGTTGATTGATGTCTGCAGTGAGCCGTCCCACAAAGTGTGGTAAGCAGTTACCAGCCGTTCCACAACTCGTCCAAATGGCGTAGTATCTGTATTTTGTAAGGTGTTCTGCCGGGACAAACAAAAGAAGGCTCCTAAAAATGTCCGATGTGTAATTCCTTGATTTATTTTTGTTTTAGTATGAGTAGGTTTTATTTGTAGCTGTACAGTTTGGATGATTAGATCAAAGGGAACTGTTAGTACGTGTTTGAAGAGAAGTTAATACTTCCAGGTTCTGGATAAAACAAAGATCAATGTTGAAAAGATGAAATATCCACCGACTGTTTGATGAGGAATTGAAATTCTAGCCTTTCTCACAAACAGCATTGCCTTCGCTTTGTCGACGTATTTCTTTGTTAATGTTCAATCCATGTGTTTGATGTGTCGCAGTTGATTTTCGGGTTAACACTATTAATACCGTACACCTTGTAATACCACACAACACCTGACGTGGATCCAGCACATTCTCCTCACTTCCTACCAAGACTGGAAGGCAGGATCAAAAGTTATTTATGCAAATAAAGACAATGTTTGAATACGGAATGGAAGAATATTCGAAAGTATGCATATTTCATCCTTTGAGTATCACAGCACTCGTGCAGCACTTCAACATTTTCACAAACAGGAAAAAAACTGTTTCCACAAGCAAAACGTCTCCGGTGTTAACGGCATCCTGTCAAGTAACATAACAACAACAAAACAACAACAACAAAAAGCAACAAAAAACGACAAAACACAAAAAAAGAACATCCATTCCAAGGTACTCGTCTCCAAACCACACACACCAAACACACACCAAACACACACCAAACACAACACCAAACACACACCAAACACACGCCAAACTCCCCCGCTACAGAATATGTGATGCCATGGCGCCGCGGGCCAATGTGTCGTGTGGATCTGTGTGAAGCGGGATGACTGACAATCAACAGCTTGTGTGTTGAAACACCCGAAACACGCTGCGTGCGAGCGCACCTGCCGGGGGTCTGTCTCACTCTGATCATCATTTGCATATCCCCACCACCCCCCACCCCCCGCTACACCCACAACAGCAGTGAGCAGGAAGACAGGGTGGGAACTACCGGGAAGTGAGGGACCAGCTGCCCCCCACTTCCCCTACCCCACCCCCATCTCTTACCTCCCTCCCTCCCTCCCCCCCCCCCCCCCCCCCCCCCCCCCCCCCCCCCCCCCATCATCCCGCTGAGCAGACAGGGGAGCTGTCCAAGAAGCACGGGGGGTGGGGGGGGGGGGGGAGCTAGACAGCAAAACCAAGTGGAGAGTTTTTTTAATGAGCGCGTGTAAGAAACACTGCTGCTCCAAAGGTTTGTGTATGCACCTCGGTGCACATGTGTGTGTGTGTAACTGAATGCGAATGTGTGTGTGTGTGTGTGTGTGTGTGCTTGATTATCTCCATCTGCCTGAAGGTTGCAAATTACGGTGTTTTGCTGCTGTTTTGACAATGTTTTTTGCAACAATTTGAATTAATCGCTCCCTGTCTCTCTCCCTCTCCGCCTCTCTCTCTCTCCCTCTCTGTCTCCGCCTCTCTCTCTCACTCTGTCTTTCTCTCTCTCCATCTCTCTCTTCTGTCTCTCCCTCTCTGTCTCCGCCTCTCTCTCTCTCTCCATCTCGCTCTCGTGTCTCTCTCTCTCCATCTCTATCACTCTGTCTCTGTCTCTCTCTCTCTCTCTCTCTGTTTCCTCTCTCTCTCTCTCTCTCTCTCTCTCTCTCTCTCTCTCTCTCTCTCTCTCTCTCTCTCTCTCTCTCTCTCTCCCTCCCTCTCTCTCCCATGGGAACTGGGTGCTGCATGGACTGGCTAGATTAAGAC
>OOFB01006703.1:0-17062 GCA_900323305.1 Trachyrincus murrayi | reverse complement strand
ATGGCAAGGATCATTTTGTGTAATTTTGTATTTGGTATATGGAAAAGTTTTTTTAATATATTTTTGTACTTTTTACTTTACTTTTCATCATCATCATCATCGATTGGTGAATGATGGCACCATGGATGGTTCAGAAAAAAAACATATTTCCTAGAATTTGATTCAGGATATTTGAAAGGCTAAGAAGTGATGAAAGGTAAAAGGTTTGCGTTCAGGCCAGAAAATCCTGAACCGCAACTTGAACGGCATAGCCCGTGTGCTCGGGGCCGTCGGGCTGTTTGCTCTGTGTACTTTGCTGTTAACATTAGATTGAAGAACTTTGCATTATGAATAAAACATGCTCACGACCAAACAGCATTTCTTTCCAGATTTGAACTCAATTCAATATCCAATACAGTAACGCTGCCTCAGGAGTGAAACACACTAACGGATCTAATAAAGAGCCTCTTCTCCCTGAGAGACATTTTACTGTTAACATTACCGCCGTCATTTGGGCCGCCGCATAAAACGTCTGGCTTCTGGCGACTGCATGAGACTGAAAGGATAAGAAACAAATAGCAGAAAAACAAGAAACCGGAAAAGCCAACGGTTTATTTGCTATGAGGTTAATTTGTAGGAAGCGATCACCGTCGTGTTGCGATATGTGGCGAGCGGTATGCGGTTTATGCGCCTTTCATCGACACTTGTTCAGCCAAGAAGGGGGGTGATTGGGGGATCTGGCAACCACCCAATGGCATTGTGCGCTGTCTGTGTAGGAAGCACCAAAGGGAACAAATGATGAAGAAGAAAAGGAAATTAATATGGATAAAGGGTATCAATATTTGATCACACCTGAGTGTTAGATTCTCAATTCTGTTTACCATTTGCTATATAATTTACCTTGTATGAAAAAGTTCTGAAACAGGTTCTTGATCAAAATTGGTCCTCAGGGGACCAATTATTCTGCACAATGGGGCGAATTGTGCATCACTGTTTAGAGCCCCTTTTTTGGTTGTTCATGAATTATATACAGAATCCATATGAAACCCCAACAAATCCAGTCTATTATTTATGAGTTACTTAATAGAACTGTTTTGCCTCACTGAAAAACAGCGAGTAGCACTTCTAGTGGCACAGCGTTTCATGTCTGAAGCCCATGTTTTATGCATTTAACACTGAGAAATAAATGCGATAGTGAGGCTGACATTCAGAAAGGAGTGTGTAAAATTGTACGTTTCTGGCCCATAATTAGGACCTTATTCAGCACAAACCGGAAGGTAGTCGGAAATAAAACAGATATCCTGGTCCTGGCTCGATAGAAACTGCAAAATGAAGTGAAATCAGATCAGCCTGGAAACATTGTCCTATTTTCCATTCCACCTGTTTTCCAGTGGAGGCATTGCCATTAATTATAACCCATAATGTACAATAATGTTTCATTTAAGGCTTTGGCTAATTATTTAATTAGTTATCTAGACATTAGCGCTGTCGGGGGGGGGGGGCCGTCGGGGGCGTCAGGGGATTGAGCTCCTCGGTGGTACAATATACAATATTTCCCCAAACTCTACTTCAAATTATGAACTGGGTCTCGGAACTGAGGCGCGAGATATAGGCGCCTGTGAGAGCCATACGTTCTTCCTTGTCGATATTGGCCAGAAATGAGGTCTTTAATTGACCCATCTCCTCCAGACCTCCCAGCAGGGACTCTGAACTGACAGCTAAATGAAAACCCCTACGATATAGTGTATGTGCTTAATTGGCTGTGTTGGTGTAGCCGGCGATATATACTAGAAGGTTGAAAAGATGTGGAGCTAGGGGGGGGTAAATTGAAGGAAAGTGTTTCATTTCGCTCCGCCGGCCAGATGAGCCATCACATCGTATTAAGGTTGTACTCTTCATGGATCCTGAGATGGATGTGAAGGCAATAAAGTTTGAACATCTGACAGGAGAGCGGTCTCCCAAGGTCACGTTTATACACAAGTCCAAGGGAAGAGATACGTCAGGATGGGCTTTTTACAAAAGTTAAATCCGTCATTGTGATGTGTTAATGTGATCTTAAGTGAAACTTAAAACATGCCCACGTGTCCGTCAGTAAAGAAAAGAAAATCGTCATGTCAGAGCTGTTGTTTTTCCGAGGTAGAGACGGCCAGGATGCAAAACAAAGCACGGGCCAGCACGACCAGACAACACACAACCCAGGCTCCAAGAGCTAAGACCTATTGGTGCCAAAGTAAACCAAAGTAAACATTATCTTAAACATGATCTGAAATATCGGTTTGTCCCCTGCAGAACTGCTTTGAGTTCGTGTAAATGTTGTCGTCTTTGAAATGTTGTTTTATCAGACAAAAACTCTTCAGTTTACAATTGACATCACAGCCAGAAATTGGTCTGGAGAAATATGCATTGATCAGCAGAAGTAGAAAACATGGCCGTGTATTGTCACAGCTTGGTTCCTCTCCATTATTGGTGCTTCCAGCTACCTTAGAGGAGGTCTATATTATTGCACCACAGCAGATATGATCGAAACGTTTTTTAAAACTTATTTTTTTGTGCTGGATGTGCAGCAGTAGAAGTTTGTGACACACAAAAAAAATAAGTCGCCAAAAGGCAAGTCGGGACTCTGCAAATGTAGCATTGAATGCTTAAGGGAGCATCGAGTGAGATTCCTTAGCGTGACTCGAGTGTCGAGCTGTTCACAAAGTACGTGTGCAAAGTTTAAATGGGAATACATTACTCAAGTCACTTGTGGGAGGCTTACTCTTGAGTAAAATGAGTAAATACGTTTGCTCACAAGGTCTCTTTTTGTGAGCGTGAGCCACAGACGACAGAGGGGAAACTGTGCAGGTCGGGTGAAACGTTTATAGATAATTTTCTCACAGAATATGAAATATGAAAATTGCAGGCAAGAGGAGAACTTTAAATCTTTCAACAAACCCTCCAGACAATTCAGCGTCATTTAACTCGAACAAATCTTACAATCTTACATACGCAAGGATCTTCTATGCTTCTCTTAGCAATTTATTACAAAAGAACACTCTGATTCAAGGGGACGAGTCTGTTGAAATGTCCCAGGAGGAGACGTCGATGTTCCTTGCCTATGAAATACCTCCCAGCAAGACAGATTTATCTCTGGGGTATACTGAGGCACAAACCCTGTCAACATTCAAGTGAGAAAAAGGGATTGGCGAGTCAAAATCATATTTTTTTTTCTCTCTTAACTTTTTGGGGGAAAATGGGTGTACATATTAAAACAATGCTGACCAAGGGGAAGTGCTGGAAAAGCCTCCGTTGAAAATATATTAAACACATCTGAATTTATGAGTGAGCACAGACAAGATTTTCCTCTGACCTGAACTTTTTTTACTCTTCTTCTTCTTCCAACTTAGTCTCTGTTGGACTTGTGGTGAACTATATACGTATAAAGAAGCGGTTATTTTCTATACGCAGTTCTACGGTTCAAATTCTCATTCTCTGTCATTTAGTTGGTGCTTCAAAGAGCAATGATCATGTGTCACATCACAACACAACCAGCTAGTAAAAAGAGATTAAGAGATTTTCTTCAAAATGGTGAGAACAGAACACAACCCATCCACCCAGGGCTCCATCAACATGGGGTCACTTGGTTAGTGGTGAGGCACGGCAGCAAAATCTCATCACATTAAGCATCGTTGAAGAAGAGGCCACTACATTAAGGCCGCTACCTCTTAAATAACAAAACAGTACTTATATATATAACATGGCTGCAGTAAAGAATACCCGGTAGAACAATAACTGAAGCATTAATAAAGTAGTAGTATATAGTGAATTCATAGTGAACTTATAAAGCACTGTTCCTACATCAATACTCGTTAGTAAGCAATTCATAATCAGTTATGAATGATTAATAAGATAATGAGATAATGGCTTGTAAGGTGAGTTAATGACTATTTGCAATGTGCTAATAATGCTTTATAAACACTTAATAATGCTGCATTCATGATTAGTTGAGGTTAGAAAGCACTAGTTAAGTTTGTGTAGTTTGTGTAGTTAAGTAGTTTAATTAGTGTTAAGGCTGTAATGCCACTATGAATACTATGAGTATTCATGTATGAACAATGCTTTATATATAGGATGGGGATCGGGACCCGGTTCCAAATTTCTCAAAACTCGAAAATCAATAAGGTACGAGGTTATCGATACTGCTATCGAGACTAACGAGAGTCATGTCATTTAAATCAAATCACTGGTGCGCAGACACACATCGATTGTCTAATAAAGTTTCTGAATTAAATTGAATTGCCTGCCAACCGCAGTAAAACTAAACAAAGAAGAATTGAATTGCCTCACGGCCTCGTTCGCTTCATTTCTCATTTGGTCAGTCGGTTGCTTGCTGGGATGGCTGAAGCGGTCAAAGGCTTGGCTACGTTTCAGTAAAGCCAAAGATAAGGAGGAAGCGAAACACCATTTATGTTCTGAGTTCATTTCTGAGTCAACGCTGAAGCACCTCAACGTCACGCATCAGCGGACGCCAAAATGCAGTACCTTGGACTGTCTTCGAGTGGGCACACCGCCAACTCCGGCTGCCATTGCGGGACATTCACCCGCCTCCACCCGCAACTTCTTAGCCAGTCCCGTTCGTTGATGACAATGATAATCCAAATATATGCAATCTCTTAAAGTGACAATACAGACATTAACGGAAAAAATGTGTTTTCTTTTTGTTGTGTGAAGCATATTATTTATTTATTTATATACATTATTTATTTTCTTTATTGTTGGAAAAAATGTGTTTGTTGTTGACATTCATTGCTGCTGATATATTATTTTACTATTCTCATAGTGGCCCTGTGTATTCCTTTTCAAATAAATGCCCAGATCAGCAGTGTTTATTGAAGGCTACGCAAATTTTATTTTGTTCAGAAGTCAAACAGTCACAGACTCATAGTTAAGCAATAAAAGCATTACCAGTTTTTATTTATTGTCGTCTCGTCTTTCCACCAAATAATAGAAAAGTACCGATGGTGATATCGACAAGGACTCTGATTGTTAATCAGTCTCGAAAATAGTATCAATATCAATAAAAATGAACGATCCACATCCCTATTTATAAATGATGAATTCACTATGTACTATGACTTTATTAATGCTTCAAAGTTGAAGTTATTCTAAAGTGCTACCAAATAGCCTTTTTAAATCTACTTTGGTGATATTGAGTGCGTGCGCGTGTGCGTTTACATGTGTGTGACTTCACAGGACCTAAACTAAGCGGTCTCCATTCCTGGAGGCTCAGTGCGGGGTGCCACATGTAAGTAGCACATGCCTGCTGGCCTCAGCATGATGGATTGTAGGGGTTAGTGGAAGACCAGCGGACTATTTACCCGCTGATGGGATCTATATATTTCAATTCTCCAAGTCAGACTGTTGGTAATTACCATCTATTTCTGAAAAGCTGATCAAAAGGTCAGGAGCTAGAGACAGAGAGAGAGAGAGAGAGAGAGAGAGAGAGAGAGAGAGAGAGAGAGACTAAGTGTGTGTGTGTATTTCCACAGCACACTGACCCCAATGCTGCACGGTTTGCGCCCTGTAATCCAAAAGGAAATACAGGGTGCTGCCACAGAGCAAAATGAATGCATGATATGTGACTTAAAGGTGCTATAGGAAAAATCTGAGAGTTGTATAGTGGTGAGAGAGAGCAGAAAAGAGGGCAAGATTTGTTTTGGAAAATAAACAACCGAAAAAAACGTCTCTCCCTGCCTACGTTTCTTTCCATTGAGAAATGTTGCATTTAATGCACAGGTGATTAGCAGGCAAGATGGATTCCCCAAACCAATCACGGAAGAGATGCGGAGTGGGAGGCGAGTGGAAGACTGCAGCAGGGCCTGTAGCGGGACCTAGCGGGATTGCCTGCTCCTTCGGATCAATGTGACAGGGTGGTACAGGGCTGGCTGACCCGATGGGTCATCATTACTGTGATTACTCCCCCACACGGCTGATTGGACTGAACTGTTCCTGTGTCTCCACCCACGACACAAATCATTAATGTTATCATCTAACGAGTCACATCGCTGCCGATCACGACACCGAATCTGAGCGCCAACTCCATGCTTTATACATACATAAACAGATCAAAATGTTCATAAATTAAAAGGAAACTTCTGGATTATTCGAATTTTCAAGTGGCAAAAACAAGCACTTTTATGGGACATATATTGACAGGCGCAACTGCCCCAAAGAGTTACAATGCAGACGTTTTGCGGCTTAATACTGGACCAATTTACAAAATTGTTGTCCGCATTAGTCAGTTGGACCCAAAATTATGGGAAAATGGGGTCCAGGTTGAAAAATCATGAAGTTTCCCTTTAAGTTTCCCTGTGTGTGTGTGTGTGTGTGTGTGTGTGATCTAAACGTAAGTGTGTGCTTTCTATGCAGAGCGGGAGAGATTAATGGGGGTTCTGTACCGATGCCGCTCTCCGTATTGACCTTTAAAAGATTCTAGTGACCATTGATCTGTTATTGAACTGCACACGTCGCTCACACTCAAGGACAACAGAGGAAGTCATCGGCCGGGTCCTGACGGTTGCCTTGGCCTATTGACACCATTCAATTGGCTTACATGGAAGACTGCGCTGTTTTTCTTCATTTTCATCATCGATATAACGAAGGCATTTTTTTGTCTTGTCATGCAATGGGAAACGAATCTATACATAAAAACTAATGCTGGATTATTATTATACAGGCAGTGCATAGAATATAATCAATGTCCAGCCAGGCACTAAGAGGAAATGTTCTATCACATGATACTGCTGAGGAGGTTTTTCTACTTTCTTGAAGTTTTCTTTATCTTGTCTTCCTTCCTCATGTCATATCAGATGTTACTTTAATGATGGTTATAAATCACACGTGTGAATGTCTGCGATATCCCCTCAGCCATGGTGTCAATGGTGCTGGCTCTGCTAGTTAGGACTAATTCCTTAGAGGGCGTGAAACGGATGACATTATCCTATTATACTATGCTGTACTATGAAAGCATCATTGTTGTTTTTACCAAAATTAGACATTTTAATTAAAAAAATTCTAATTAAAAACTTAATTAAACGTGTTTCTAGCGTAATGCAATACCAACATTAAACAAGCAACACACAATAATTGTACATTTCAGCCCCTTTTCCCTCAAGCGGCTTCTTCCCCCTCGCCAGGCGGCCGTTGTAGATGAGAATTAGTTGGTAACGACTTGCCTTCTGTGTTTCCTCAAAGCTGTGCTCCTCTCTCCTGAAAGCGGCATATCTTTTACCGGTCCATAATGCAGGTTTATTCGCTGTTTCCATGGGTTTCCCCTCACTTATCGATGGTATGGACTCAGGATTTTGGGGAGGGGAAGGGAGGTGGGGGGGAAATCTACCAATATTTTTGTTCAAATCCGTTTAAGTATTTTAAAATATAATAACTATAATAAAGGGCACTGGAAGTAAATTAGACTTGACGTGACGTGAGATCTGTGATTATAAAAGGATTACTCATTATTGCAGAAAAAAGAAAACAAAAGACTAGTGTGTCCTTGTCAACGGTTTCAGCTGCCGTATATCAGCAATGGAGCAGTTGAAATCATTTTCTTATTGTTTCCAAAGGACACGTCATTCCAAAAATAGCAATATTGATCGACAGTTAACATGGTTCGTCATCTGATGTCCCCCTACACCCCTCTGGGTTGTGCATCTGTATATAAATACTATATAATATACGATATACACGTATATATATAAATACATATTATGAGACATTATAATAGTACATGTGCATTTGCGTTTTTTCTTGATGTACTATTTTTGTAACATCACATCATATATATATATATATATATAGTAACAGCATATTGCAGTGTTTAATGAATTTGTGATATATATGTGCATCTGTGTATCTAATGATGATCCATGATTCTTAATGTCTCACCAGTCTTCATATGCCACCCCACTGGAGGTCAAAGGTCGTCCGCCTACAAAATAATATACTACGTGGGTAGGGGAGAGTTGTGGCTCTCTTGTGTGTTTGTGTGTGTGTGTGTGTGTGTGTGTGTGTGTGTGTGTGTGTGTGTGTGTCACATGCAATAGCTCCGTGTGTGTGTGTGTGTGTGTGTGTGTGTGTTTGTTCATCATTCGCATCTGTTAACAGTCTAAACATACGTGTCAGCTTTGAAAGCGTACAGCGTAGAAAATCACCATTCAAGACATTTCTGGTCACAGTTCAGCAAAATGGTTATTCATTACATAATCTACTAATACTACTAATAATCTAGTCTCATAAATCCTGTTAAGTTAAACTGGTAGTTGTACAAACGTTCACGGATAATATCATCAGGTTTGTGAAGGACACACACGAGCTAATTCCCATACATTGGGACAACATTGTTACCAAATGAACATGAAATCTAAATGATTAATCCGGACACGTCAGCAGGTTTATGGTGATATGTATGTGTCATGAGTGCAAGCGTGACCTAAATTAAACTGAGCTGTGACTGGACTAGAATGCGGTGACTTAGTGTGAAACACGATGAATGCGATTACCTGCTTAGTTATCATATCCGCCTTACATTTACATTTGATTCCTTTAGAAGACTCGTTTGTCCAAAGCGACTTACCTGCGAGGCAGAAAACAATCAAACATCAATATTGGAACAACAACTTATTGAAGCGCTGCCGGATCGGGTTTACAAATTCAACCGGGTGTAGGATAGACGTGGGTAGAATCAAAGTATGGCTTTATTGTCAGCAAAAAAAATGCCAAAGGAAAATCAACAAACTCAATGCTTTCATATCACATCAGATGTCAATGTACATCTGGTTACATACAAGTAGTATTTATTACTTTTGTAAAGGTTACTCATGGTTGTTTCCTTTTATTTCAGTAAATATGGAACACTAATTACTATATGTGTCACGTCATCAATGAGTTGTGTTATAATTATAATGGTATTTGTTAATGTTGCACAGTTCTAAAGTGGGATCTGTCAGTTTGTTTGCTGTTGATACAAATTTCCCTGAGGTCAATTGTGCATGTACTTGTATTACATTTGGAAAACTGCATTTTCCATTACAGTAGGGATGCAATGATGTGAACAAATATACACATTTATCGCTGTTTTCAAGAGCCCTCAAGCATATTTAAGGCTGTCAAAACAAATACAAATTTCAATGGATACTAATACAGAAATCAGCTAATTATTTGACCTTTCAGTATCCTGAAAAGCAAGTGGGGTTTTACAACACTTTTGTAATAAACCATTCCAATATTTTGACTTTGGATCAGAGGACTGAAGCAGCCAAGAGTGTTGTGTTTATTGTTAAAATGTCACTCTCTTAAAGTGTGTTACGAAGTCAAGGACCTTTGGATCCACCACATGTAGGGAACGTATTGTTGTAGCTTTCTGTTCAAAATATCGGCAGCAGGTTGTGAGTTTTATCCGACACACAGATAGACGATGTATAATGTATAGTTTCAATACCTCACCTGCTGATGAGGAAAATATGCATTTTCATGTTGGCCTCAAAGATAGCAGGATTCAACATCCCCTCCTGTGGATACAGACATATTTTAGTGTATATCTTTTACAGTTTTATTCTCTTCTTAATTCTACTATCCTGTACTTTCTGCGGTGACAGCCGCATTTCCTGTAAATAATAGCACTGTCTTACCGTATCTATCTTATCTTTATCTGAGATACTAAAATCCCTGCCGTCATATATTTTAAAAACGTCTAAAACCAGAAGAGGTTCAACTCAGGTCCCGTCCCAGGACTGGTTCTCATCTCAGCAGGCTCTGCCTGACCTCTGCAGTCTGCATCCACACGAACGCTCTTGGAGAGATGCAGTCTTTATAGCACTTTAAACTGTAGCAAAGCGTGTGTTAAGACACTGAGAAGCCCATGTATTATGAATGATAATTAGTTGTTCTCCCTCAACTGCTGACTGCCAGGGAACATCAAATACCCACCCCCCCGTTTCAATTCTCCAAGTCAGATTTACATATTGAGCTTCGATACACATGCAACGTTGCCAGCTGAACATAATGCGGTATTCAAATGAGGGAAATGATTGAATCGGGTTCCCTGACAACAGAAAGGTCAAGGAAGGACTATGTCAGATTGAGCTGCATTAGATAGATAAATTATAAGAAACCGGTGAGTTGGAAATAACATAATGAGATGTGGGTCACTGTGAATGTATATTTAAAATGAAAAACAAATAAGTAATCAATGACCACACAGAAGCCTGTTTGTGTCTACATGTATTTCGCGCTCATCCATCTTTATGTGCCATTTTGACCTCACATGATGCACTATTATATCTATAGCTTAAGAATGAACTCTGTGATCCGTGCTTAAGAAGAGGTTTTGCTAAAGAAATGACTCTCTGCAGCTTCAATTAACCTTTAACATATTGTGTATCTTACAACCTGTGTCCAATGTGTATACAGAGCTATAATACCTCTGGTTTTTGCAAACCTATTTAGATTTAGATTATTAGTCATTAGTAATACCGCCTACCTTCACCTCTGCAAGTACATTAGGTGATACATGTTGTGTGTAGGTGCATATATAAATATATATATATGTGTGTGTTTGTGTGTGTGTGTGTGTGTGTGTGTGTGTGTGTGTGAGTGTGTGTGTAAAGAGAATGCGAGAGAGATCAGCAGAGTATGAAATGTACATCAATGATATGATGTATCATAATCAAGACGATGCAATGACATCCAGCTCTGGATGAAATCAATGAGATAATGATCTCTCGCTCCCTTACTCTCTCTCTCTGTCTCTCTCTCTCTCTCTCTAATAACATGAGAACCATGCATAAATAAAAAACATTAGTATTGATGTATTCATAATGCACGTACGAGATCAATAGAGGACTATCTATGCAACTTAACCTGAGATTAAAATACATATCGTCCTTTTAGTTTTCTTTAAACCTCTGTATGATTGTTTTGTAATCCTCACTAATTAAATATAATTGGGCTTTCAGAAAATTGGCCGTATAAAAGCTTAGATTGTGTTTTAGATTCCAGCAGAAGATATTAATTAATTACAGCTGAGCTGACTGTAGGAGTGGAACTTCTTGCTCTGGAAACTTGCAGAGCTTATATAACTATTTCATTGAATCCTGCATAAGCTGCAATGATCTTTTTTGGGACTAGATATGTCTGACTGTACAAGCATTAGCAAAAGCTAATGCTTGGAGTGAAAACCAGAGTTTGTTGAAAAATAGAGGAGCGCATTGCCCTCGTTTTCCTTTTTACAGAACCTGACCAAGGGCCTTTACGGCGACATATTATAGGAGACAAATGTTGAATTGGATGGTTTCATTTCATGGATTTATTTCATGGATAAACACAAACCCCTGAGTGAATTACCATGCGAACGGTCGCCTGCCGCGCTAGCAGAATGTAGCGGCTACGCGAGTGGGAGCGGGGGGCTGGAGCCATAACGCTTATGAAAGATGGCACTTACAAAGGTGCTCCTCTCCGAGACATCGTAGGGGCTGTGATAAATTGAGGGGGGGCCAGGCGCGGTGTATTTTCCTGGAGGGACTGCTTGCACCTGATAGTGATCAAAGCCAACAGGGAGACAGTCCATCAGATAGAGATGCACTCACCTCTTGCTAACCTCTGGCACCCTCACCCAATGAGCAGTGGAGATCGAACCCATGGGAAATATTTCATGAGTTTGATGGAGTGCATTGCATTCAAAACCTTTTTTTTATTTTTTCCTCCCTCCGTTTTTATGTCACCTACTGTAGCGCTGTTCTCTTTCCCTCGCTGGAATGAGTTTAGGCGATCTGAACGTCCATACTTTCCTTGTTTTAACAGAATGAAAGCAATGACCTGCACATTGCGATTTAATTTGAATGGCAACCCGGTACAATAAAGGCTTTTTCCAACTTATACAATACATCACCACGCAAAAGGGATGCATCACACGCTCAAGCAATTACTGTTGTTCGTTATGTGATCTTTTTTATTCGGTGTGTGTACTTTTCCGTTGTTTTAAGTGCCGACCGTTAACTTTCCACTATAAAATATGATAATCGATGGCCTCTCGTTGCAAGCTTAGCCGCAAGCGTCGCTAATGCTTTCATTCTGCGGGGTCCGTGCTGCCTCCGCGAAGCCCGGGTCCCGCGCTCCAGGAACGACTCACTGTCCTCACGTTAAAGTCACGGCGAGGAGGAACACTGCCGTTGAAGTCATTTCCATGGGGGATCCAAAGACAATACGGAGAGCGGCACAAGCCATTTGCTCATGCCGTGCCACTTGGTAAAAGGTCGATGCGGAATGGCCCGGGGATGCCCCGGAGAGCCGGAGTAAAACAGATTAAGATCCGCATGCCGTATTGATAAACCATCACGGACAACCCACCGGGAGCCCCGTGACACGCTGTGCTTGAGTGAGATCCTCCTTGCCGTCCGCCGGGATGCCAAAGTTTAATCATAGCCATCGATGCAAAGTGTTGTTGTCTGTGGGCGACGGGGTCATATCCGATTTTTCCTTCAGGTAAAGGGCTTGTAAGACACATATATGAGGTCACGTAGAGTAGTGAAGCCTTTAATATGAGTGAATGGAAATTGCACCAGCCTTTCTATTTATTATAAACCACTCGTTGACTAGCTGTGTGTGTACGTGTGTGTCATATGCAGTAGCTGTGTGTATGTGTGTGTGCGTGTGTGTGCGTGCATGTACATGTAGGCACAGGTGTACATGTGCTGTGCATTAATTACACTGAATTACACTTCAAAGGTGCTGTAGGTAAGATTTAAGAGCTATTATTTGAGTGTAATGTGTTGGAAATGGCCTAGCCATCCGTCAGCTATTAGTGAGTGAAATGCTCTGTGAGAATATCTGTTTCTAGTTGACGGCGCCTGCCTCCGTATGAGACCATTTAGATTTGAGACCGCTCCCAGCTCATTCTTGCTCTCATCCGCTCTTTTCGTTTCTTCTCTCTTAACAACTCTTTACAGCACCTTTAATCACTTTGGCTTTCAATTTCAATGTAAAAAATATCCACGTCCAAGCCTTGTGTGACACGTGTGTTGATGCATTCAGCAAATGCGTTCATTTCGTTGCTTACTAGTAAAGGATAAGTAAAATCTGTAATTAAATTACGCGACCAGGCCGTAGGCCCAGGCTTTACATGAAACCTCCTGTTTGGTTAGCCCCACAGCTAAACACAGCATGCTGCCTGGACTGCTCATGGTAGAGTGGGAACACTAGCAGACTTTACAAAAAATGTAAAATGGGATTACTCTGTTCTTTCTGTTTTCTCTGTGGGGCGAAGCATAGCACCAAAATCAATTTGACGAAATTGTATACCATAATGGCGTACATTAAAGCTGATGTTGTTGCATTGTTTTCAAAACGCTGCAACCTCCATAGCTCTCTGTAAGACATACGCAATGCATTGGCTGCAAGTCCAAGTCAAGTCAAGTCTTTTTGGGCACAAGTCAAAGTCAAGTCTAAATAGTAAACGTGGACACGGATAAATAAAAGCGGACACTGATACATTTGCAATCAGCGCTGCAGATTTCAAATAAAGCAACTTTGGTGGATTAATAAGACGATTAATTGGGCAATTAATTAGTCTCACAGCAGGCGAGTCCACGTCAAGTCGCAAGAGCCCATTTTCGCTACTCGAGTCCGGCTCAAGTCCGAGTCTCAAGAATCCAGCTCTGCTTACAACCTCTTCGATTAAGATAAATACAGGACCCCACATATACAGGTCCCCCCAAATACAGGTCCCCATGCAAAAAAGTGCACTGCGAATAATGATCTGCGCTTCAAAAATGCTGCGTGGGCAGAAATGGGACTGGGCGGCACTGGCCCACCCAGCCAAGTTTGATCAAAATACATTTTGTTACAAATAATATAAAAATCAATGTAAGAAAATCAATAAATAAACAGGCAGACTCTCTAGGCTACCTTCAGCCAACTAGCTAGCCGAACGTTTACCGCCACAATGGCTAAACAAAGTTCTTTCATGTATTATTTTTAAAAAGCACGTGAGGAAGAAGACACACCACTGCCTCCATCGACCGAGTCCACCCAGCCCAGTTCTTCGGACTCATTAGCCCACAAGAAGGTTAGGCCCGGCAGCTTCAGATAATATATTACAGGTGATTGAACCAGTGCAACTCGACCCATCTCTGTGCGTTGGCTTCGGTTTCGAGGGGGCCACCGTTATTTCAGGAAACAAGGGAGGTGTGCAGATGATTCTAAAACCTCAAGCCGTGTATGTCCACTGTAATTCTCACACACTGAATTTGGTACTCTGAATTTGCGCAGCATCAAAGGTGTCTGGGCACGTTAGCACATTCTTTTGATACACTGAACAATATACACAGTTTCGGGACAGGCAGCAGCAGACACGCAAGGAACTTCAGCGATCCGTGGACACCCGCTGGAGCTCCGAATCCGGAGCAGTGACCAAAATACTGACGTTACTCTATGTAATCTGAGAAGTACTTGCTGAGTGTGTTGATAGCAGCGGTCAAACGAAGGTTGAGGTTCAGTCCCTGCTCCAACAAATACGAAACGACGAGCGATTTTGCCACACAGGGTTTACAAAGCCCAACATTGTCGGTCTCTGAGTGCATCAACCTAATAGAGGGACTGAGAGAGCGCTTTGCTCGGTTCAGAGACAATTTAGTGTGATTTTGAACAAGCTGATGCAGAAAAATGAAATCACGAGCTGGGACATCACAGCTGTGGCCAGAGGGAGAAGGCTCCCGGCGAGGCTCGCGGGATCTGTGGTCACTACTAGTTTAGGAAAAGCAGCAAGTGTGAGAAATGATGATGACCTAAGACACATCTGGAACGATATCCTTGACAGACAGCTGACAGAGCTGGACAATCGTTTCCAGGAGAATCAGTATGAAATACTGAGGGCAGCAGCAACTTTTCCCCCACAGTCTCTGTCTCTGAGTCTCTGGGACCCCGTGTGATCACCATCACGTCTTGGTTGAGGATGCTGAATTAACAGTATTCATTGAGCAACTGCGTTGGAAGGTAGCCAATAGGTTAGAATTTCCGACCCTCGTGGAAGTATTGGACATTCATCCTACTCCTGACATTTTTATAAACCTCAACAAACTACTTTGTGTCACCATCACCCTTCCGATGACTTCTTGTAGTGTTGAGAGACTGTTCTCCACTGCAGGTCGGATTGAAACGGACCTCAGAACACGAGTACTACCCGTCTCTTGTCCCCCCTCTTGGCTCCTCTTGTCCCTTGAAAATGAACTCTGTGACTCTTTGGTCTGTGATCAGATCATCTCTGTATTCACCGCTATACCCAGGCGTATGCGCCTTGTTTTGTAGGCCATGAAAACAACAGAGGTAGGTCTGCCGTTTGACTCATTTCTCCCTGCTTCAGGTTGGCCCGTGAAGGGATTTCACATTAAGTAATGGTGTGATGTGCATTAGCTGTATAGGCATACTGTTGTTAATAGGCTGCATTGTTTATTTTAAATGAGTTGCACATTTTTTCGCACAGAAGCTACCTTTCACCCTTCATCATTTGTGGTTCATTTAATTGAAAGAAGTGTGTTGTCCTCAACGCTCGGCTGGGTGTCTTGTTTTCCTTTTACTGCTGATTTGTGTAAACAACTGCTTGCGCATTTGCTCTTATCCGTGAGCCGACCATGGGACTAAAGCAACAATGGCTTTAATGACTGCACGAGGGATATGTTACATGTGCGATTTCTGTCTGATGTATGCTTTGTCATGCAGTGTGTTAACACATTCTCTGCTGTTTGGGTTTATGATTAGTTGCCCCTTTGTGTAATAAACAGTGCCGTGTGCTGTAGAGGCGATGCGTTGCCCATTCTGCCGGTGAAAATATATTTGAGCCTGAATATGAGACAGGTTTTTGTCTATACTGGTATAGCCTCTGTTGGTTGAGTATGTTGTATAGGCAGTATTTGATGTTATTGCCTTTGTATTGCAGAATGTTGCAAAGTCAAACTTCTACGTTTTTATGAATGCTCTTTTTTTTCTCAGAAAAGATGGCCCACCCAATTTTGTACTGGCCCACCCATAATACAATTTCTGCTTAAGCCTGCTACACACCACAACAAACAGAATGAACCAAACAAGCCATGAGGGTGTTTATGAGTTCTCTGTCCCTCCCTCTCCTTCCACCCTGTTTATATTCACACTTTACCTCGAGATAAAACATGGACCTCTCCACCTCACTCCCACAGCCGGGTCGTCCCCATGAGCCCAAACAGGAACAACCTCATTTCATGCCTGTAACCGTGACAACACATGAATCATGGCCAGCCGCAGCATATACGGTATATATATATAGAAGCAAACATTGACTTGCACACACACACACACACACACACACACACATATACACATGCATTCAACTCTGTTACAAAGACCACAGATCAGACATTGTAAGTTCCTTGTGATTCGATTTCAAAAGAAAATATCAGAAAATCAGTGTGTGTGTGTGTGTGTGTGCATGCATGTGTGTGCGTCCGTGCACGTGTGTCAGCCATTTGTATATCTGTGGTATGCGGGAGCGCGACAGCAGGGCGTTACCAGCGCTGCCGTGGGCAGCCGCTGCTGAGCAGAGCTGCTGTACATTAGCTGACAGAAATAGGCCCCTCCCTGGGGGCCCCCCAGGCCTCATTGAACAGAAGAGGTGGGCACGGTAATTATATATTGGGCCAACCTCAAATCGCTTCCCATTAGTCTGTTTCCACTGTAGCCTTGATACGTCTCATCGGCGACACACACACACACACACACACACACACACACACACACACACACACAGACACACACACACACACACACCATCCCATAAATCTGGGCTAACCAACCATTAATGGAAATGCAGGTTCACAGAAATTCAAATGCAGCGATTCACCTGCAACTTAAGAAGTGCCGGGCCTGCTGTCGGTAATTAGCCCCAACAGATGGATCGCGGCACCCAGGACCGGCGTTCTGGTGGTGCCATTGGTTGGTTTGGGGGAGGGGGGGGGGGGGTGGTTGTAAAATGCAAGGGAGGCTGGCGAGACGGCCCTCTGCCAATGAGCTTACAAATGGG
>OOFB01006702.1:0-14476 GCA_900323305.1 Trachyrincus murrayi | reverse complement strand
GTAATAACGTGTATGTGTACATATATGTGTGTGTGTGTGTGTGTGTGTGTGTGTGTGTGGGCGTGTGTGTGTGTGTGTGTGTGTGTGTGTGTGGGGGGGGGGGGGGTGGGTGGGGGGGGGATCACTTGAGGGGTGTGGGTGGGGGGGGGGGGGGGGGGGGGGGGGGTGGAGGATGGAGCGGTTGTGTTTCTGGGATAGACTCGTACTATTCCGGTCGTGCGGCCCACTCTCTTTTCACAGCTTGAGAGAGAGAGATAGCGGAGTTCCCACTGACACCGTGTCTACGGAGCCATTTGGGCTGCTCCAGCTCTGATTGGCTGGCTGGTTAGCGGCTGGATCCCATGGTGCTGGGAGGGGTGGGAGGGGGGGGGGGTATCAGGTGGTCCGTACAGAATGGGAGAAGACATCGAGTGGCACTGGGGTGGTGGTGGTGCTGCTGCTAGGATCCTTTGTGTTCTACACAGAGTATAAGGGGTTGTATTGGCATCGGTGTGCACTGCTGAGCAAGAACACACAAGCTACAATAGCATGGCACAAAATATAAAATGGCCGTTTAGACTGTTTACGAGAGCATGCTCTCGCCTTCCATTTGTTATTATGGTAAAGTAAAACGTTACTCTCTCACTCAGAATGAGCAGGGGTTGTTGGTATGCCTACAATGACAAATAAAGTAATTTATCTTATCATGTGCAGTGATGGCCTCTAGGCATTTTGTAACCAATACAAATTAAGTCGTCACAGGCTAGCGCTTCCAATGCTCACGCCACCCACCTAGCGCTGGTGTGGTCAATGAGGAAGACTGTGAGGTGAGTGTATGCACTGAAACGTTCAAAACATATATTGTGTATTACAGCACGTCTTCGCCGAATAGTACAAAAATACCCCAACAGTCAATTTACTGTGTAGTACATTTGTATGTGCGTATGTGTGCAGGTTATGAATTCAATATGTTGGAAAATATGCAAACTAATTATAGTATAATGATGATTTGATTCTGAAAAAAATTTGTACTTGACTAATTACTTCCGAGACTCTGTACTCTCAGTTATGCATACAATTAACATGGACCCTTTCCCTCTCCAATGAGTGAGCACTTTTATCAAAAGCCTGTGGATGGAACAACCTAATAAACCATACCTCAAGACTATATTGACAGAGAGAAAACCTGACATGACCCCCACATCTCAGTGCTGTCTGGCGCCTTGCAAGAAGCCCAACTGTATAACTGTAAGTTGAGTTAACTTAAAAAGAGTTTGACATTGTCTTAAAAGCAAAAAACATTTAAAGGACAATACTGGTTTAGGTTTACGTAACGTCTCTCCTGGCTTTCTCCAAGCATTTTCCTTGAACACACCTGCCAAGAATGTAAACAATAGCAATATAGCACTTTGGTCTTTGTGATAAGACATTTTGTACATTGACTAGTACTTGTTATGTTGTCCACAAACTCCGTACTGACCGACGCACATTGATTACATGGGAATGGGAAGACATGAATAAAAAATACTAAGAAAAATAAGAAAGACTACGACAGCACTCCGGGTCCTTACCTTAATTTTAATTTTTAATATTGCCACACATATGGCAAATATTTATTGTTCTACTATTACTACAGTAAGGACCCGGCACCCAGTGTTCAAGGTCTTATCGTGAATTAAGTTGTTTCTTATTTTTTAAGACATGAATGAACACATTTTGGCATCTTAATGCCCCACTGATTCGTCATTTGGTAGTTGGTAGTTTGGTAGTTGGCATGCAAGTAGTTCTAGTTGGTAGCAGAATGTAGGAAATTGACTGTAAGGAAAAAGTAGTCTCATAAATAATGAATAACTATTCCAAAACATGAACAAGATGTTTATTAATAGAATATGATTAGGTTAATTATGATACATAAAAACGAACACATATGAATCCAATCCAATGGAACACATGGGCTCATTGAAAATCAGTTTTGCATCAGAAATGTCATCAGTCAGATTTATTCAAAACTGATGACATTTATGATGCCATTTGAATCAAAGCAATTGGACATGGGGCCATGTAATGCATTTCTAATCCATTGACAGCAAAGCAGGGTGTAGAAAAAGATACAGTAAGAAAGAAATGAAGGCTAATTAAGGCTGATTGACAGATGGATTTTCTTCTTACAATTATATTTCAGCCATCTTGGAAAAAAAAGATGTAAACATTTACAGGGATATTCTTTAGTATTTACTATTAGCCTACCATGGTAGCTTTCCAACTTTCCAAATATCAACGTCGAGCCAGAGGCAGCCAGGAATGTTCTGGATGTCCCAATATTTAACCTGCCACGACCTCTTTTCCCGCCGATGGGCAAGCGCCATTTTCTATTTACATACTTCCTGTGAATGGCGAACCACAAATATAACCATTGTAAACTAGCATCGAAAGTTGTGGCATGTTTTCATATGATAATCATACACTAAATCATTAAACTACCCAATAGTCAAAACCTGAATGTTTTCAGAACGCCACCGAAAGTTCTATATATGACTACCAATTTCATGCCATGCCAAGCACTCGTCCTTTCTCATTTGTTTCCAACGTGACGAACCGTGGGCCACCAAATTATGTCTGGCATCTTGTAATAACCCCACAAGCCTGTCTACTGCTTCAACCCCCCACCCCATCGGTGGGGGGCTAAAATGGTTCAGCAGCACCAGATAACTGGGGTGATAAGACAGCCTCTGGTGAAATCTAATGAGCCTCTGTTTGTTTATGTTCTTCCTCCTCCTTCTACACTCTTTGGCCTTCAGCCAAAATGTGCCAGTATTTTGCCCCTGACATGAATGCCAGGGTGCTTTGATAAAGGTCAACGCGAGGGAAACAAGGTTGCTGAAGTTTGGCCACTTTAATTAGCGCTGGCTTTGTGCTTCGCTGCTAATCCTCTGGTGCCAGCGCATGCATGTGCACCCAGAACAAAGAAGTAGACGTGGATACAAAAAAAGAGAAAAGAAAAGACAGAGAGGAAAAAAAAACGTCAAAGGAAGATGTTTGGCATAAACATAAATGGCGTCTTCAAAAGCAATCCGGGTGGTGAGAATTTCTAATGGCGTTATAATGGCGGGAGATTGGCGATCATATGATTGGAGAGGCAGGCTGCTGAATGTTGATTGTTTCTAATTATTGCTTCACCTTAAAAAAAAGTTGTCGCATAGCAACAGAAGTTGGATATGTCATCCCTGAGTCATTTGACAGGAAGCCATTTAATAATCTCCCCAATTCCAAGAATGTGTGTGAATGCATTTCGTTTTGTGAATGTGTTTTATATTGGCGCAAGCCTGTGTATGTGTGTGCCTTTAATTAAAAAAATATTTTTTGGTTTGTTGTTGATTTTTTGACGAGCAAAGAATTTAATTCAGAAACAAATTAGATTAATTCTGATAAAAATAAGTCGTTATAAACTAGGCTCACTGCTCTCCCCTTTATAAGGCAGTGATTCCTCAGAGCAGAACAAAATGTCCTTTATAAAATGTTGTGTCAACATTCAGCACTAACCCTATTAGGTGGCTTCATTCCATATTCATGTTTTTCAGCCTTGGCATACTAAGCTTGTAAATTAAAATGACATCTTATCTGCAAATACATTCCTCTGGATCAACCTTTGAATATTTCAAGATAGTGTCACCAAATTTACCTTTACAAAGATGATTAATTAACTAGAGTGTGAGATAAACTACAAAAGCCTTCAAGGTAAAATAGGCTCCCATATAAAACAATGTACAATTAAGAACATTCAACCCATAGCATCATAATTTAGCAAAACTAATGTTTCTGCCAAAATGTCCCAGACAATGTTGATGACTTGGCAAATATTGTACAATGTGGCGAGAATTTATATCCAGACCATGGACTGTAGTGAATGCACATGTTATTCCTGAGGAATGTGTCTTTGATGCCCAAGATTAGATTACAGTTATAGAATAAGATAAGGTTATATAATAACAATAGATTACATGTGATTCAATTATATTCGGTTACATTTGAATTACGCATTGAGTTGATGGTGGGAGTGAGATGTGACCAATAATAATACATTATAGATATAAATTAAACAGTGATGTTACTAAAAGCATACTATAAAGCTTAGTATGAAGTATGAATATTTAAGGGGACTTATACTATCCTCCTAACACAGCATATTTGTGTGTTTGTGTAAATAGTGTGCCATCCCAAAGTCCAGCCACGTTCCCCATTCACCCCGTAGTCCTGCATCTTTGTGATCCTTCACACAGCAGCACCCCCAAATGAATGAAACTCGTCTTTCTTCCAAAAATGCCTTGCACTCTCTGTAACGCTCAAACAACTAACCACAAGAGGTCTCCCCCTCCGCCCCACCCCCACCCCGCCCGCCCCCCTCAATACCTTTTTTTGTCTGTCTCGAGGCACAGATGACGAAAAAAAATATGTGTCACATGACTCCCTACTAGCGCGGGAGTAAAGTGTATTCAGAGGCCCTGCAACGGGACTAGTCGGGTCAGCCTGTTATGTCCGTAGAAGAAGTCAGGATTACTTACTAGGGTGGAAAAACATAAGGTGTAGCTATATAGGTGTAGGCTGAGAATAATTGAAAGAAAGGTCAGAGACGGTTTGGAACCAGAAACAATGGACACTTATTAATACAGGGGAGATTCAGAAATTTATTCAGTTTCCTTTCTGGCAAAAATGATCAGGTTGACACAACAATATTAAAATCATTATCACCTTCAAATTGAGCATAATATGCCAAATTACAGATAAACTCTGACTGTGACGTTGGTCTTATTTAAGACAAAAAGAAAACTGAATCAGTGAATAAAATGACTTTGACCTGACTGATATATGTGCATTTAATCTGTGGATATTGTACTGGATTGAATGTCGAAAGAGGGAACAATTTAAATAAATAAATAGATAAATAAATGATAACTTTTTTTGAGTAACACGTTGATTTAAACAGATTTTTTAACCCAATTCAAAGCAGTGTGGTCAATCATAATACCGCTTGTCTTCAAATATCAGCACGCAGTTTACAATTTTGCCGTATTGACGTACCTATAGCTCATCAGTCAAATTTGACCTTTGCATATTTTTCACAGCTTCTTATACGTGAAGGATGATTATATAATTGGACATTTGCCATCTCCCTTCGCGGTTGGACGCTCTACATGTAAAAAGCTTTAACCATCTCCCCAAACACCACAGAGACAACAGCATTCCACTTAGTGAACTCCTTGAGGTTAGCCTGTTTTCTGGAAAACTCGTAGGGGGGAGGATATCTCTTGTGAAAGTACTATTCGTGTGATCGCAGTGACTCTAAAAAGATCCATCTGTATGATCTAAATTATTTATTTACATTAGATAATGAGTGTAGCCATGCATGTGTCTATAGGCACAACGTTTGAACTATTATTTCAGCACTTTCATGTATACTCAGGAGGGAAGAATACACAATAAAACTCGAAGATACTGTGATATTAAGTGGAAAAGAGATTACATGTAAAGGAAAATAGAAATAGCATGCTTTTATTTGTTCATTTCGTTCAAAGATATAAAACTAAGCAATGTGCTCGGTAGAGCAAAGACCTCCGCCAAGGAATCAGCTTTATAGACGTGGGCCTGGCTTGGAGGGAGCCAGTTGGGCCAATGGGTGGGGCTGGGGGAGGGAGCCATTTGGGTCAGTGGGCGGGGCTGGGGGAGGTCACCCAACAATCATCATGAACCCTTGACAAACCTTTCAGGAAAATATTTTGGTAGTGTTACGCAAATGTTTTGTGATATGTCACACCCACTGCCACGCCCCCTTTTGGCTGATTGGCTTGAAAAGCTAATCACTTCTTACTTGGCTCATAACCAACCTACCCTCCAATTTCGGCACAAATCTGTGCTCAACTTGGAGATATCACGCTCACAGACACATGTCACGTCTACTGCCATGCCCCCTTTTCGCCAATTGGCATGAAAAGTGAATCACTTCTTACTTGGCCCATAGTCAACCTACCCACCAAATTCGGTGCAAATCCGTGATATCCTGCACAGACACACAGACGGACAGACTTGCAAAAAGGTAATAATGACAATTTTTCTGTCTCTAATGAGACAATTTAAGTGAATACTATTAACTGCAGAACTTCAGTGGAACGCCTTTGACCTAGATACAGTGCATTTGGAGGGACTGTAGTTAATTACTTTTCCAGGATTTTAATTGGTTAACCTTTTAGTTAAGTTCCATTGCCGTCATCGTTTTACTGTACTATACCATCATATTGCCATTCATTTGGATTAAGAGAAACACGTATACAGGACAGTCTATGAGAATATGCATCTCCAATCTCATTTAGTGGACATGACGAGGTAATTTTAACATTTTATATTAAAATGTTATTTTAATGTTTTAATGTTATTTGCATAAATACTTCATATTATGTTTTTTATTCAAGGTTTTAACAGGTGAGAATACAGACACATTATTATTATTCATTTATTTCCACTGTGTTCTTCTCTACATTATAATACAGAGGAATTCATTTCAAAATGAATCATGTGGTAACACACGTGAGAACATGCTATTTATTATTTTAAAATTCCAATATCTTGTAATGCATCACTTAAAGACACATGCATGCGTATCAAAATAGATGATTTACAGAGTAATGGCTGTGCTACAAAGACAAGGATGACATTAACAGATTGATTTTTGCGAATGAAACATAAACTGTGAAACAACTGTATTGTATTTGGTGGTCGGAAAAGGGCTCGGAAATTGTGTATGATGTCCACAGCTGACCAGTAGGTCATTGGGTCGATTTAATCAAATAATTGCAGGAATAAAATGCACTGCACCCCACCACCTTCCTCTTAACCCCAAAGAACACTGCAGTCTTCTGACTGCAGTGGGGAATTGAACACAGTGTTTTGTAATACCTCAAGATGCTAACCACTGTGCATGTTTTTAGCGGTGGCTTAGGGCTGACTCCAGAGCAGTGTTTTGTGTGTAATCTCACAGGGCCAATCTCTTGAGTGTACTGCTTACTGTGTGTGTGTGTGTGTGTGTGTGTGTGTGTGTGCGCGTGTGTTTTCTTCCCTCGGGCACAGGCTCACTGATGGATGGAGACGACACTAAAGTAAAACTCTCAATGACTTGCTGTTCTTTGAAGTTGTGAATTAGAATTTCGTATTGCCTTGTTCTTTCAGGCCCCAGTCCCAGTAAGAGCAGCAATACAAATGACATCTTCTCCTGTTTAAATGGGTGGCTTCAATGCATGTACATTTATGCACCATATGTATGCATGATTTTGTTCTAACAAAGACCCACTGGCTCTATTCTATTTTGTACAGGTTGGCAATATTTAATGGGGTAAGATTCCTGAGATGGAGACTGCTTGACAATGTTAATGATCAGAATATCGTCGCTGTCGGGCAGAAACCTTGTATGTTCAAAACCGTTTTCAGGAAATGAAAAAAACCCTGTGTTTTTAAAATAATTGAACACTGCGTCGTCAAAGTTGGTATTGTGTCTCAATATATGGTCAGATACTTGCATGTGTCATTATAGTATTAATATTTTACCAAAATCAAGATCAAATGGACTTACGAGGTTTTTGAACAGAGAATGTTGAGATACGTCTGATTAGAACGGCCGCATCTGAGGCAGTAAGTGCATCGCATTACGTTATCATCAACTTACAGGTTACAAAGTTTATTGTAGCATTGATTTATGAAGAAAAGAAATCTGCCCGACAGTGGCGATACAGTATATAAGTGGATTCCCTCAAAATGTTTTTCTACAACTCTTCTTTTTATTCCTTTACTTCCAGTATAAAACGCTTAAACGTAGGCAGAGAATAATCATGCTCAGCTCAGTTTTCTCAGTTAATGCTCAACTTCTGTTATTTCCTATGTTAGATAATAAGAGAGAGGTATATGACATTCTGCTACTACACTTACTAGGAATTACTGCAGTTAGAACAATTGCAGTTAGTACACTTGAGAATCCTACACATTTGACCTTTAAAAAGTATGGACCAATATTATAGAATATTACATTTTGAACAGATTTTAACCGGTACACAACATGCAGCACCATTGTAGATAAACGTATATATGAATACAAACTTCATCCACCCTAAAATAGACATTAGAATATTTTACTTAATCAAGAGACATCTTCCAACAAATGTAATCTCAACGATATATCCATCTTTGACCCCGTTTGTGGTTTGAATATAGAGGACAACGTTTTCATTTATTACACCACAGCAGCAGAATGAGGACCACATGACACAGGAAAGGTTAATGGTTTAAACGTGGTTGTGGTAGTACATGTGTTCACTGCCATACGTGGAGATGTGAAAAGTGAAACAGGAAGCTGGGTTGAACTCTCAAAATAGTAACACGATTATACACTTCCAGTGCTTAAGCTATATTCACTCACTTAATGCACAGGCATGGTGGCTAGTTACAAAGAGCTGGAACAAGCCAGAACATTATTCTGCTTTATTGTGTTGGGTTGTGTTGCTTTCCGCTGTGTTGTGTTGCATTATGTTGCATTATCTTGTGTTGTTTTGTCTTGCATTGTGTTGCATTGTGTTGCATTACGTTGCATTGTGTTGCATGTGTGGTATAAAGCATTCTCTGGACTACTACAATAAAAAGTCTACTGCTGGTAGTGGTAGATTCTTTTTTACGGATAGCTAAGCAGCTTGGTTCAGCACTAGGGACATCTAAGCAGCTTGGTTCAGCACCACGGACAGCTAATATCGTTGGTTGAGTACTATGGTTCAGCACCACAGACAGCTAAGCTCCTCGGTTGAGTCCTATGTTTCAGCACCACGGACAGCTAAGCTGCTTGCTGCAGCACAATGGACAGCTACGTAGCTTGGTCGAGTAGCTTCAGCACCACGGACAGCTAAGCAGCTTGGATCAGAGCCACAGACAGCTTCAACAGCTAGGTTCAGACAACATGGACCATGGACAGCGTCAGAAGAAAAAAAACACACTGCCATGGATGGCAGCAGCCCTGAACATTGTAATATAAAAACATACTTACTGAAGACACAACGTTCATCTACCTAAACTGTTGCCTGATGCACTACACATTATCTTCCTTTGAACAGTAAATAAACCGAGAGTACAGTCGGTACACAAGTAGACACGGTACACAGCGGAACAGGGCTGATGGAGGACCCGACCGTGGAAGAGAAGATTCACGTGTAAACAGAACACACCGGCAGCTTGCCTCAAATAACAAGGAGCCCCGACATCAAAGACCGCATTGATCAAGGCTAATCAACAGCAAATCAAGACGAGACCGGGTGGGTGCAGATAGATCCCAGAGAGCCGGGAGGGGGAAATCAAATGGTTGGAATCAAAAGGCTGGGCAGAGCGTTGAGCTCCCCTGACACGGTGGTGCAGATGAGGCCCTGTGTGGAGGCTGGGCCAGACTGACACCAATCATGCTAGCACACGTAATTGGATGTAAATGTGAACTGGGATTCCTATATCTTGCACAATAGAACTATAGTTTGGAACATAGAGATGTACTGTATAAATTAATGAAGTGAAAGTAGCTAAGCTAATTATTAAGATTTGAATGCTTCTTCGTAAATGTTTGAGTTGAATTAGATATTACATATAGTAATGGTTGAATCGTCTTTTTGTCGTATATTTTTGTAGTATATACTGCATATTTCTATATTTGAATACATTTCTACTCTAAAGAAAATGCGTTATGGTGATCTTCAATATGTATGGTTAGGTCAATCCACATGAATCATACACTATTATCACTAAAATCAGGTTGATCTAATTAGTTTGAGTTTGATTGCTCAATCTTCTTATAAAATAAAAAAAAACTGAAATGTATGTAATTATTATTGTATTTGTTTCACCCCCACACCAGGCTCAATGTTTTTTTTATGGTAATTAATCTTTACTTAATCATTACAACAAAGTCATCCTCTGTGAAGTTCCATAAAAACAGTGCCTTATTCACAAGGGACCGACATGAAGTTAATGATGCCACATGAGAGTGAAACAAACGCGCCTAAAGACATGAAACACAACATAGACAAACAGAAAGATAACTGAACTAAAAACCATATCACAGGACTGATTCAAATTGAGTATTGTCCTACGCTTCCCAAAATCAATAGTTACTGGGTTAGGTAATGCTTGATGGGTAACCTAGACAGAGATATGGTATAAAATATGCTGAAATGCCTGTCTTTCTCTAAACAAAGCGGTGTGCCCGTGAGCATGCCCAGAGGCAGACGAGAGTAACAAACAAATCCTTGAAGTTTCAAAAAAAAAAACATAAGAAAGAATGATTTAATAGCCTATTTGTGTTTTACTAACTCGGGGTAAACAATTCAGAATACCTACTGTATTGATGTTGTTTACCAGACAACTTATTCCAACAAGTACATTTTAACAGCTTTTTAAGTCAGGCCGATATGAAAAAGTAATACTGTTATCTGCATATTGATCTGGGTCCGGGGAGCATAAACAGATCCATTTCATCACTTTGGGAAAGTTTCTGAAAACTTCTGATCAGCCTAGAGGGTACACCAGCAGGGGCTCGTTGTTTATAGTTTACCTCAAAAACACAGGAAAGAAGGGAGGGAGGGAAGGAAGGAAGGAACAAATGAGGGAAAGAAGAAGAAAGATGGACAGACAAAAACATTTAAATACCAAAAATAAAAGATATACCAAACTTGGCGTTGACTTTATTTTTATGAGTAAACCCAACGGGGTTATTTTCTTTCTAATGAGCCCCAATGGCTGATACCACTTACTGTAGGATCACATCAAAGCTACATGTAGTACTTTGTCACTGGGACCAGCTATTTTAGTCCAAATTATTTCACACGCAGGATACCTGTTACGCCCCAGGACGTGTAAATGAGAAGAAGCTAGTGAAAAGAAATGCCTGCCATCAGATCTTGAAAGATCCCTAAAGGTAGATAACAGATGGAAAACTGCCATAAAACGTGCCAAATGCAAGCTCAACTAAGCCAAGAGAAATGGAAAATAGATTTTGTTTTGTGTAGCCACCATTTGATATCAGGCACAGCATTTTTATATTTTTGCGGAAGAGTTTACTGGTCTACAAACTGTGACCTTGTTTTATTGAATCACTAATTTGTCAATGAATGCTTCTTCTAATGGTGTGAAAAACACGAAGGGGGCACGATATAGGTCACTATTATTCAAACCAACAATTTCATCTAGTAATAGTCATTTTCATATATAGTTCAGTTTTCCATTAGCTCCAGAAACAAAATACATTTGTATTGGCTTTATAACAGCTTTTCTTCCAATATGGAGATGCTCTTTAAGTCACAAAACATTGTAGTTATTCCGTATTTTAACAATAATTAAACAAATGTATTATGGGAATGATATGGTGTTTTCCGATAATTAGCAAATATATAGCACTGTCTTTGAAGAAGTAGAACTTCCCTTCATTCATACCTAGACACAAAAAGTTTAGATTTAGGACATTTGTGAAATCCGTGGTGACAAACAACATAATATACTTGTTGGGAAGAGCATCCTTTGTAACAATACAAGACAGAAACTAAACTAAATGAATCACAGGCTTGTCCTCACGGTGATAAATATATGACACAAAGGTTTGGAGAATCCAACATTACCTTGTTTGTCCTTTGACAAAACAACCATTTGTTGTATACTCACCCCCCCTCCCCTCCTAAATAGAATTAGCTTGAACACCAGGGGAATTAAATCAAATGAGAAAATAATAAAAAATTCAATGGAACTGGGATGTGTTCTAATGCTCAAATGGACGGCGATGGAGACAAAGCATCTCCATAAATGCTTAAAAGTGCAGCAAGCCGCAGATACAAAAACCTAAACTAAACCCTGAGTGCTATACAAATCACATCCACAAATGAGTAGGTCGTGGTAGAAAACAGAATTACAACTCCCGCCTTCTATCTGCTCTCTCACGTCTCTGAGTCGCTCACCACGCATCACCGGCATTACCAATCAATGACGTCACTACATTGATTCCAACCTGGCTCGATGCTCGTTAGGCGGCAGGCAGACTGATGCCCGTCGCGAATGAAAACGACTTATTGATTTATATAAGGAAATGTAAATAAGACTCACAAGTCGCATCGTTTGCTTGTGTCTGTGTGTGTGTGTATGTGTGTATGTGTTTGTTTGCTTTTTCCCAGGCCCACACTGCAGTTAAACTGTAATAGCCCGCCGCGATGCCTTGTTAGGGGGCTTTTCAGATATAACGGCCACTGGGCCGTTATACTTAATAATAAGAAGGAGAACTAATGTGACTGCATTATCCCCTCAGGAGCGGGGGAATAGTCCTAGGTGCTGATGTCAATATGTATGAAGGATGCTACGGGCTACAGCGCTAGCTCAGAGCTTAATGGCTTGACCTCAACACAACTATAAACTATGAAGTGTTACATCAAGGCCGACATTGAATCTAGATCCAGCATTCAAAATAGCTTGTCAATGTGTTCATTGCGTTTTGTTTCATGGCACAGAAGAAGACAAATATAACGCTGTAGTAGCACAGTATCAAAGCCGCATATGACTGAAAGGATAAACAATAGGACCCCATTGAGTATATAAATGTGGTCTTAAAACAAATATTAGGAAATCTAAAAGTGATTGTTATAGTTTTGCAACTATGGGCTTTACAGGGTTAAATCTACAGTTATAGTAATATTGGTCAAAGAAAAATGTGTGTGGGTATATATATATATATATGTAGTCATATATTATATCATTATGTAAATCCCAAGAAAGTCCAACAAACTAAGACTTCATGTCCGTATGAGGCTGCCAAATGAACCAAGCTTTGAACATAATTTATCATTCCAATGACCATCATAGCACCACCATTTAATGTAACGTCTTTTCATAATATAATGCATTCGTACACTGCAGGTCCCAGGGGATCAAATTACACACGCTGCTCTGCTAAGGGTGCTGACCCTGACACTGCACCGTTACATGGCTCGAAGCTACAACTGATCTACATGAACTAGCACATGTGGCAAAGAGATATAGTGCAATGCGTTTGAACATGGAGGGGAGGAAAAAAAACACATGCATCGTAACTGCCATCGCAACATTTGTATGGATGGGTGCCTCTGATGGAGCGAGGCCGGCTAACGCCATAGAAAGTGATAGGAGACAATATAACTATTATGACCATGGTTAGACGTGTAAACCTTCATAGTCGCCCAATATACATATATATATATATATAGTATATGCGAAGATCCATTGCTTATTATATCTAATAGGGCCACTGGTTTCAATGATGAAAGGAGCCATTGTAAATGAAAGTCAGAAGCTCTTTCACTGTCCAAGGTTATGTAGCTCCTGCAGAAAGAGCTACGTAAGAGCTGCGATCGGCAAACAGAACACGCTAAAGTTGACCTGAAGCTAAAGTTGACGGTGTCAGTGCTAAACTAACAAGGACTTAGAGATGCCTGGGATCTATAATCAATGCACAGCCTCTTCATCATTTATTCACCAAGCGAACTGGTGTCAATTCTGATCACTTCGTCCCTTTTCACTGCGCTGTGCTTCAGTTCAACAGTTCAGCAACAGCCACCAGGACAGTGATGAGAGAAGTCCTTGAAAATAATACAGGGGATGGGTTGCTAACCGCCCACATATTACCTTGATCAATGTTAAAGAGTCAACAATGTCGACAATTATTTGGAAGATATGCTGGCGCTTTAAAAAGGCCTGTGTATAAAATACTTGGTGTACAGCAACATCCATTTTATTTTTATTTTATAATTTTTTTCATGAAAATGATGTAACGATATGCTGTAACAATATTTTTCAAACAGATACGACAGGACTTCATAGTTTATGCATGCAGGTGTGCGAGGTTATGCACAACACAATGTAATCCCCGTAAAGGCTTCCGAAACAGGTGGTGCACATTTGGTTGCTACTGCATTCAAACATACGCCCTTTTGATGAAATGCTTAGAGGTTTGTGCTGTGTTTGGGTGAGATTGTTCTCCTTAAGGCACCAAGAAAATGTAATATGTTGGTTTAACCTTGATAATTCTGTGCCTTTCTTCTTTTTTCTTTTACAGCACTGGACACCTGCAATTTCATTACAAGGATTAAAGTGTCATGGGAGCAATTGACCTATGTGCAGTGGAGCAGTAATTGGTCAGAGGTTGCCTGTGTGTGCGTGTGTGTGAGTGATGGTGTGTTAGTGTGTGTGTGATGGTATGTGAGTGTGTTTGTGTGTGTGTGTGTGTGTGTTAGTGTATGTGTGCACGCATACATGTGTGTGTGTGTGTGTGTGTGTGTGTGTGTGCTATATTCATGTGTGTGTCTGTCTGTCCGTGTGTGTGTGTGTGTGTGTGTGTGTGTGTGTGTGTGTGTGTGTGTGTGTGTGTGTTTGCATTGTGTGTTTTCACACCAGGCCCAAAGGTCACCATTATTAGTGT
>OOFB01006701.1:0-13161 GCA_900323305.1 Trachyrincus murrayi | reverse complement strand
ACACACAGACACACACACATTCACACACACAGAGACACACACACACACACACACACACACACACACACACACACACACACACACACACACACACACACACACACACACACACACACACACACACACACACACACACACACACACACACACACGCGCGCACACACACACACGCACGCACGCACACACACACACACACACATGCGCGCGCGCACACACACACACACACACACACACACACATGCATGCGTACACACACACACATACACACACACACACACACACACACACACACACACACACACACACACACACACACACACACACACACACACACACACACACACACACACACACACACACAAAATAATAATAAGACCAGGTCAATATGTTTTCTGTGGACACCTTGTGTCTGTGTTCACCCTTTGTCCCAGACAGTCTGGCGGTTCGAGCACAATTGGACAAATAAAATGAATTGCTTTTGTTCTCTGGTCAACCTTGGTCTCCAGAGGCAGAACAGAGAGAAAAGTGGGTTGAGGGAGATAGGCAGAGAAAAAGAAAAAAAGAGACAGACAATAAAAGACGAGCAACAGTCAAAGCCCAGTTGTTCAGAAGTAATCTGATCAGATTTGGGCTATCGGGATTGGATCAAATGTTGAAAATGGGTTGTTCAAAAGAAAAAAAGGATTCTGAAATCAGATTAGATAACGTTATCCAGTCTTGGTTTTGATCTGGATCAAACCTTAAGTATGTGTTGTTCAAAACTTTTTAGTAGGATTGGGACACCTTTGAAAAAAATCTGGATTATCCTGATCCCAGCATAAGGGTGGATTTCAGGAACAAAATGTAATACACAAAAATAATATATTTAATTTTAACTGTAATTTATCACTGTATATTAATGACACAATCGTCAGAGATGAACCAGTCAAAAAGTAGTTTGTAACAATTGCATTGTTTGTCAGTCCCTCACTCTGAGAGAATGCCGGAGGTTGGTCTGGGTCTTCAACAGGCTCAGGTGCATCATAAACATCATCACAGACGGAGGTTGGTCTGGGTCTTCAACAGGCTCAGGTGCATCATAAACATCATCACAGAGAGGGACATTGCGCCTGGTAGCGATGTTGTGCAGGACAATACAAGCAAGTATTATATTGCACGCTCCCTATGGTTCCACTCGCAAGTGCAAAGGAACGCAAAGGCCTCTTCAGAACTCCATTTAAACGCTCAATTGCACATCTTGTTTCGCGATGAGCAGTGTTGAAGCGTGCCTGCTCAGGTGGGTTTGCTGCTAGAAAAGGCCATGAAAATTCAGCCACGGTAGAAGTGGATAGGCACTGTCTCCTAATATTATGCCATCTGGTCGGATGGCATAATATTGCGCATATCCCTCAGGATAGGTCCATCATGGACCTACCCAGGCCACTTCACGACGCAGTGATGATGATGATGAGGTCAGCGCATCATGGACCTACCCAGGCCACTTCACGACGCAGTGATGATGATGAGGTCAGCGCATCATGCACAGACCCAGGCCACTCCAGGCCGCACTCCCACTCCCCTCTCATGAGGTGCTTGTATATACACAGGTGTGCATGACCCCAATAGTATTGGGCACGTTCCCCAAAAGAAAAAAAAGCGCTTGGTCTGGCCAATCTGGTCATCCTTTGGAAATGAAACAAATTGATTGACCAGGCTAGCCAATGCGATTGAGACAGCTTTCACCACATCACTCACAGTTGATTTGTCCACTCCTATATTGTCCCCAACAACTTGGTAGAAAGTCACAGACGCATAGAAGCGCAGAGCAACGAGGCGCTGTTCTTTCACAGACAGACCACGGCTCCCTCGGGTTCTGCGTTGAGTTTCGGTTGTGGTTGTGTACGCTCAACGTACACCTTTGACGGTATCCTCGCGATGGACAATACCTGCCATGTCAGTGCCTCTCTGCAAGTCCTCTGAGAAAGGCTGAACAAGATGGCTGTGTACTTGATCCTTTCAAAACACACACACACCCATTAAACATCAATCAGCTGATGTGGGTTGTGTTCAATCAAATACATCATGCCCAAGGCCTGTACACCCTGTTCACTACACCACCGCGGTGGAAGCATGGACTCAAAAGGACCTCATTTCACTGTTGCAGAAACCCACGCACTGCTGGAGGGAGTTAGGTGTCATTGTGCCGCAATAGTAGGAAGTTATTACTACTAAGGGTGGAGATGTGACTAACAAAAAGAAAAAAAGACATTTGGGTTGAAATCACCCAGAATGTGAATGCCATGGGGTCTGAGTGAAATTTAGATGGAAGAATCTGAAGGCCAGGGCAACAAAGGACCATGCTGAAGCAAAAAGCACCCAAACAAGCAACAAGCCCTTTAGGAGAGGTGATTACACAGATGTGGTTCTGTGGAAAGTGAGCCAGTCGCTCCTAATGCAGAGGAAACATTTATTCTGGATCTCAGCCCTTTGGCAAACCGTTCTTTGCCAAACAAAGATGATGATGCCTATAAGTCACTTCTTAAACGAGAAACCGAAAGAGCAGAAGTACAGATTCATCTGGCAGAAAAACAAATCACTCTAACCCAACTACAGCCAACCAACGCCAGACGTGAGATCCGCCTCCTAAGAGCAGGGCTTCAAAAAGCCCTCTCCGCAAACTCTGAACGTTCTTTATTTTGTTAGCCGTTGGGAATTTAGCCTGTGGGGATGTTTGTATTGTTTAATTGTTCTATAGTTTTCTGTCTCACTTAAAGTGACGCCACGCTGGTTATTCTCCCTGTTGTTCTTTACATAGCTAATAGGCTACATAGTCCCATTTAGAGCAGTGGAAATCCGGATTTGGTCATCTTGAAAAGTTTGTATCTGGATCAGGAAAAACCGGCACGAAAGTAACCCTGATCCTGGATAGGAAAACAACAACATCAAAGAGCATTGGCGTGTGCAAGGACGGCCAAATCCCGGCCTTATCTGATGAGAGCACCTCTGATCCGCTCCAAGCCGCGTGCTCCGGCCACCGCGTCCCCTCTATTAAGCTGCGGCGAACGACGGCATGCTGGTCGGAAATGGGCCGCCATTTGGGGCCATAAAAGGCACTAGGGGGGTGCGGGAGTGGAGATGGTCACGGTCCACCGTGGATCTCCGGCTATTTACTACCACGCTATCCAGGATGACACAGATAATCTCCCTGTAATCTCCCCCGTTCCATCCCCCCCCCCGTACCGATTAACACGTTCTCACTCACACACACACACAGACACACACACACACAGACTCACACACCCACCCTCTGGATGACCCTATGAGAGACAACATGCGCATAAATATAGACATTTGCTTCCCATTAGGTTCTCCTGGAGGTCAGACTCTGTGGAGACGCTCCCATGCATCAAGTCAGAGGAGAAAAACAAACTCTTAATAAAGAAAAAAAATAGAAAGGCAAGGACGCGATGTAGCAGAAGCTATTTACTTTCATTTTAAGGTGAGCGTCTGGAGAGAGACGATTCATTGCCGCGGGGAGAGAGAGATGGATGCCCTAACGATGTCGCCGTGCGTAATAAAGTAGATATACGGCCACGTATGTTTGGATTAGGGCTTAGATAAGAGAAATGGAGAGAGAGACTTTGTAGTGCAAAAGTGTGTGTGTGTGTGTGTGTGTGTGTGTGTGTGTGTGCGCGCGCGCGCATGCGTGTGTGACATTGTAGGTGAACTTGGTCTGGAAAGGTTATGTCCATTTGTCGCTGTACATAACCATGTTCATACTCTTCTTGAGGCACATGAAAGAGTGCGTGTCACTCATTTGGATTTGATAAATGTGACGGCAACATTCTGCAGATGACCTCGTGTCATCCAACCCACCAAATATTTAAGAGTTGCATTCTTTCATCAGTAAAAATGACATGCGGACGACCTCTGGATTGACAAAAAGGGGAGTGTATGTCTTGGACGTCATATATCTTCATGTAGTCTGGTTACCTGGTTTGCTTTGGCGGCTATTGCCTGTTTAAGTCGGGTTTCGTGGTTTTCTTTGGCTTTACGAGCAGACTCCATCTGGGATTTCAGCTTCTCCACCAGGCCCTAGAGGACACACAGGACAAACATGAAAACATACTCAAATAGTTCTGTCCTACACCCTTAACACAAAAGCATTCTGCATACACACACAAAAAAAGCATACATTGATGATGAAAATTAGGAATACGTTATATGCTGGTGTCATTTACTGGAGTACAAGTAAAAACAAACAAAAAACAACAACAAAAAGCAGTGAACATGTTATATTCAATATCTTATAATAACAAGTAAATCTACTAGATCCTACTTGGTAGATGTGCAAAGAAAACATATATTTATTACCCCACTTACAATATATCTCTGGTATAGCTCATGTAGCATGATTTTAGGTAAGAGTCTGAATCAGACTTCTTGTCTGAGTTCTTGGATTATGTAAAGTCTAGGTTTAATCTTTAAGGGATTTCTTAGTCACCATTACGTCAATAGAATCTATTACCTTGTTTTCTGAAGTGACAATTGTGTCACAGCAAACATCAGGAGTTCAAGACGCACGTCTGGGCGTAAAAGAAGACCCAATGACGAGACGGATTTATGTGTGTCCAAAGACAAACTGGAGACACTCGTGAGGCTCATGAGTTTAAATCGCTCTTCGCTCTCTCCTTACCCCTCGTTCGCAAATGATGACTAATCTGAGTTTTCAATAGCAAGACAGTGGGAGACATTAGAAAGGACACTGTGGCCATTCAAGAGAGAGACATTTTATTAGTGGCTCATTTAGTATCTCATTTAAAGCCATTTGGATTCACAAAAATGTGAATCCTTAAAAAGTATTCTTGCTTTAAAAGTCATGTTTAATGAAACATTAAAAAAGCATTACATTTGAGAGTGACTAAATGTTATCATTAGAGACGGTGATTTTTTTTATGGTGAACCTCCTAAAGCCAGAAGTGTACAGTGACCATTTTGACAATAGCATCCTATGAGTTTGGATGTTGAAAGGAAAGGACGAACTCACCGTGTTTCCCATGATCTCTGCCTTCACCAGCTTGGCTCCCAGCTTGTTCATCTCCTCATCGGTGAGCAGTGGGAGCGCCTCTTCCTCCTCTTCGTCCTCCTCACTTCAAGAAACAAATGACCAGTCTTAAATATCATAACATTGGTTGTCTTGCAACGTATCCCAACACTTTATCTTGTATTACAGGTGACACCTCATGGCATTAAATGGAGCTAATCAAAAACATCCATAATAACATCTTTGCCTTCTCAGAGATGGTGCTGCTGTGCGTTAGGGCTGAACGATAATGGTACAAAAATCATATTGTGATTATTTAGACAGATATTGCGATTGTGATATGATTCACTATTAGTGGGAATGATAATGATACATTTTTTCATTTTCACTGAAAAAACTATTAAAATCATGATGTGACATTTGTTGGGGTCTGTACCAAACAAACATGTTTTCTTACATATGGAGAAAAACCCTAACCATAACCCATTTTATCATAAAATTGCAGCTCCTGCGATTTGGATATTGCACTGGGCCATATTGCAATTTCAATAATATTTCGACTAATTGTTCAGCCCTACTGTGTGGTGTGTCTATATACTCATATCTATCCGGGTGAGCAAGATTAACGGAAGCTTTTCTCTATCCATGCACGCCCATGTCTTTGCAGACCACTGTGGCGTCCATTATAACAGTGGGGTTGTTTGGTGCTGGAGTTCCCATTCTATTTGTTAGACTTTAAACCTCCCCAAATCCCTGCTTGAAGCCCTGCCTCGGGAGCACCTGAGCCGGGGGAAGCAGCATTGTTCTAGCCTATTACACTCCTAATGGCCTTATTTGCCGTGGTTGCAAGACAGCAGAACTCGCTCACCATGCTGCTGGGCCTTCAGACGCCAGGTTACCTAAACAACTTAGCTTAATGAGGTGCATCAAGAAGAGACTCAGGCTGCACCCAGGGCTACCGCTTTCACAGCTGGGTGACAGCGGTAGCGAACCAGCCAGATGCACTTATGGATGAATATAGCCACGACAACAAAAACAACAACTGGGAAATGTATGATCTTATGATGTTGTTATCTGACAACCACTGCATGGACGGGAGGGGGTTGTAATGCTGTTTACTGAAGAGAGGGAATAGCACACAGCTTTCAGCTTGATTTTTTTTCTGAACAGAGTTACCTTGTCTAGATGCAAGGACTGAGCGAGGGAAGCCTGCAAAATACTGAGAGACGGCGTCGAGAGACGGTGTATAGAGAGGGGCAGTTTGGTGCAAGAAACAGGACAAGAAAAAGACAGGAAACAGAGGAGCAGTTGGAGAAGAGGACAGGGCGAGCACAGAGAGCGTGAGTGAGTGTGTCTCGTTCAAAGTGTATACTCTTAGACACAATGGGAATGGAGAATAAATAAGGCGATCCGTTTCAAGAGCAAAATAAACGAAACTACTTCTGCCTCATCGCTGACCTGGATGACGCGACTGCAGCCTTGTTCCCATGGTGACCCTCTTGAGGAGGAGCCACCGTTTCCATAACCTTCTCAGTCTCGCGCTCCGGTTCCCGTGGGGCGTCGGACCCCCGGGCCGGGCCGCACTTCTTCTTCCAGTTGGGAACGCTGGGGTTCTGACGGACCGTCCTCGGTGAGTGCTCGTCGTCGGAGCTGGGCTTCAGGAATGCCTTGGAGCGGCCAGCAGCAGCTGGAGCTGACTCCGGTTCTGAACACGGAGAGTAGACGACATTAACCAAGTCTTCTTTCAAGACATTCAAAAGAAGATACGGTGAGTATCAGAGTCCTAGTATGCCTATTCAAATTAGTCCATCCCTACTTGCTTAGGTAAATAGTTACAAAATACAATATATGAATGGCATTAATAATGGAAAAGACAACATGAAATTATTATTATTTTTTTACCTTGTAAGCTCACCTCCACAGTATATACCAAAAAACACGTCACTTGAACTATAATTCGTAACAAAGCCATGTTTGTAAAGATATTTCAAAAAAATTAAAAAGACCAAACTTGGCTGATGAGAAACTTGGACCCACCTCCACTTGTGTCCTCATCTTCAGAGGGCTTGAGGAAACGGCCTTTCAAAGACCCAAGAGACAGGGGAGGGGGGTTTCGGCTGAGTCCAGGAGAGGTGTCACCTCTGCGGGAAGGATGATCGTCACGCTGGGGTCTGTCAGCAGCTCCAGGTCGGCCTCCGTCCCTTTCCCTGTCCCCGTCTCGGTCTCTGTCTCGCTCTCTGTCCCGGTCTCTACGTCTGTCATTGTCTCTCTCGCGCTCCCTCTCTCTGGGTCGTTCCTCATCTCGGTCCATGCTCCTGCGTCTTCTCTCCCCGTCCCGGTCGTCTCCTCCTCTCTCCCGGTCTCTACTGCGTTCCCTCTCTCTGTAGCGGCCTTCACCCGGGCATTTCTCTCGCTCCCTCCCCTGTTCCCTCTGCTCACCTCTTCCTTCCCAGCACCTGCCTCCATCTCGAGGAGATGTGTCTCGCTCTCTCTCATTTCGTCCCCAGCTCTCTCTGTCTGCCTCGTCGCCCTCTCTTCTCCTCCAGCCGTCCCTCTCCCCTTTCCTCCAGTTCCCCCTCCCCATGGCCCTGTTCTCCCCTCTCCTCGGAGGCCCGTAGGCAGCTTCTTCAGCCGCTGCCAGTCGCTTCTGGAACTCCTCCATGGACTATGGCGAAAAAAAAACGCAATAGTAGCATGCATTTATTCATTTATTAACATTAACTAAGCATTGACACACAAACGCAGATGGTCTCTTGCTAATGAGAAACTGCATGTACAATGCCTGCGAGAAGTTGTGCAGAGAAAACATAACGCTGGCACAAGAGATGGGGTTGTGTTGCCGTGTTGGCAAAAGTTTGAGATGTGTGTTTCCCAAATAACACGCACACAAGGCACACCATATCTTTTAAGTACCTCACTGCACTGTCAGCACTGTTGTGACAGCACAGCAGTGAAGTGACAGTGACAGTGACAGCATTCAGTAGAGAAGCTCTTCAGAACCAAGTGTGTTTGCGTTTGTGCACGTGCGTGTGTGCCAGAGATAGACAGGATGAAGGAGGTAGTGAGCATGGCAGAGACATTGACAGAACTGACACACAGCATGAACACACAAGTTTTCCAGACCCATGTGACTCCCGTCTGTGCCCAGAAATCTGTCAGTCAGAATATGGCAAAGCCTGTCCAAGTGGATGTCAAAATAAATACTCCAGAGATCCACACACTATGTTTCTGTGTATGCAAATCTTATATTTTGAAAAACATTAATATTTAAATCCCAGGCAAACAGAATTATGTATGTATGTGCCTGTATGTATGTATGTATGTATGTATATATGCATGCATGCATGCATGCATGTATGCATGTATGTATGTATGTATGTATGTATGTATGTATGTATGCATGTATGCATGCACGTGTGCGTTAGCGTATCTCACCCCGTATCTCTGGGCCACGATGTCGTCCAGGCTGCATTGCTCTCTTTCAGCCTGCTCCCTCATCCTCTGGTAGCTCTTCCTCAACCAGCCCAGACCTCCATCGTTGACTGCAGCCACTACAGGAGGGAGAAGGGTGTACACTTCAATTAAAACCTGCACACGGAAAGGCAAAGGGGAGAATGGGATTTGCATTAATAAAACATTTACATAATCCTTGATATTACTTTGCTGGAATGTAGGAATACACAAGTATGCCGGAATGAAGTGGGATGCATAGCGTGGTCACAAACATTACGCTTTTACGCTTCCGTATGTAAATAAACACACACGCACTAAACAACCAACACAACAAAAGTAGCTCACGAAATAGTGGGAAAATATCAACAATAAATCAGTAGAAGCCAGGGATCAGGGGGTGAGTCTTGACACACCGAATCAATTGTTCCTGCTGATCTGATTGGTTGGGGGAGGCCATGCCAACATCTGGCTGCCAGGGGATCAAAAGCACAAGCGCTTATTGATTTGTAGTATGGATTGAGTGACGACCCACAGCCCTGGGTCAAAGGATGCAGTAACCTAGTATTAATGCTACGTTGGGCTCACTTGTAAGCAAAGAACACCTTAGATACTCAAATGGGTGTTCGCTCTGCCCAAAATATCAGGGACAGCTCATGGGCTCGGACGTAAATACCCCATCTTTTATTTTTACACTACTTATTTTTACACCACCAGACACCGTCCCCTCTCAGGAAGGCACACCAATAGAATATTTGAGAAAGATCCCCAAATCCTCATGTTAAATATGTGGTGCTGATGTATGCCGTCTATCTAAGTATATTTATTAGTTTGGCCAACAGCTTAACCGATGGGCAATGGGTGGCCTTAGAGGCGATGTATCTAAATTGCATCCAGATAGCGTCCGACATCAATGATGTTCACTACACCTGGCATAATACAGTGATCATGTTTGATCTGATTTTTCTTGCACGCTCAATATGCAAATAGCCAAGTAAACAACACTGTTGCCCAAGCAAAAATTACACTGACATTACGGTCAATGAGATTGTATCCACAACTGGCCAAAATGTTTGATTATTATATAATTATAATTTAAATCCTGATTGATGGACAATCAACAGTTGCTAAGCAACAGCTACAGACCACAGCCAAAATGGCTGCTGTGGTCCAGCTGATTTGAATCTTTGGTTGTGCATCCCTGAGCACTTAATGTGCTTTTAATTAACTGATATTAAGAGTCTTGTATTTATCGTCTTGAATTAGTCTTGGAAGTGTTCACAGCTGTATTTTCAACTGCCAGATTGTTATCAGATGAGCAGAAATGCATTTGAATGGAAAATGTGAACAACCTATAATATAGACACAAGTTAGAGCGAAACTTGTTAAAGGGTCTGTAAGAAATTCTTGTTCTTGTCCAAAAATACATCCAACAGCTTCCCAGAGAAATGGCCCTGGAAACCATATACCACAACCAATACCACAACCAATACCACAAGTCAAGCTCTTGAGGTTTATCCTGAGAATGTCCAATACGATTATTATAGTCCCTACTACTTACTCACTATTAGTTATTATATATACACAGATCTTTTTATTATATGCAGATCATTAACTAATAACGGTGTGTGGGATTTTTGTGTCATAAGGGAATTTGTAAATCTATGTTAATTTTGACTGAATGATATTAACATAAAATTGGTCCATTTCAAAAAAGCATTAAAAATATGTGTGAGTGTGTAACTCTGCTATGCTTAGGTTAGCATATTCTGCCAGACAACTACAAACATTACACAACTCCATAAGGATGGAATGTACTCTGATAGAATATATATCTCTCACTCCCTGTCCCTCCCTCTCTCTCTCTCCCTCCCTCCCTCCCTCGTCCGTTTAATAAATGCTAAATTCAAAAGCAATTTGGCTTTTTGTACTTTCTATGCTTGTTCTTTGCTTTCTTACCATGTTGTAATTTCAAGTGATTTTAGCTTCTATCATAGCATCCTCCTCCAGTTACATTAAGTTCATGTTGAAATATGCCTACATGAGTCACTTTTGGAACATTTTGTTAGCCAATTCCCCAGACTTAAAATTCCAACCTTACGAGAGATACTGTTTACATTACTCACAACTTCAGCAGAAAGCCATGACTTGCTTTACTTTAATGCCAGAAATCACTTTGACACACACACACCCCACGCATAATGAAAGTGCATAGTTAAAATTACGAATTACATTTCACAATTCACCTTCCTTGGTGTAGGCTTAATCTTGAATCAAACCAGACCACATTTACATTTCCATATGTTACCTTTATGTTCCCATAAAGAACATTTCAGGAGTGTGTTCAACATGACTGTTATTTATGTATCTATTCTGCTTTGTCATATGGACCATTTGCACATTAAGACACGGCCATACATTTTCCAGCTATATCGACAGGCTAATTTGGTCCTTCAAATATAACGGTGAACAGTAAATATTACAGTGTCTATTTGAAAACAAGTCACAACATGCTGAGAACAGCATGCTAATAAAAGGAGCAGGAGGTTTTTTTTTTGGTCACTCATTTTGTCAGTTTTTATCTGTTTATGCATGTTGGTTATCTTTGAGAAGTTCTCAGTTTGTCATCTGTTTATGCATGTTGGTTATCTTTGAGAAGTTCTCATTTTTGTCATCTGTTTATGCATGTTGGTTATCTTTGAGAAGTTCTCATTTTTGTCATCTGTTTATGCATGTTGGTTATCTTTGAGAAGTTCTCAGTTTCGTCTTTGAGAATAATGTGATGTTCTTATCGTACAGAATGGATGAATGCTGAAGGGAACCATCACCTCTTTTAACATCAGCAGCTTTCTTCTCTGGGGGCAGACCGCTCCCCCCGTCCTTCCAGAATGGGTTTAGCTCCAGCTTGTGAAGACCCGCCTGAAGACAAACATTAACCATGTTTCAACAATTATACGCCAGCTTTGTACACAAAATGAAAGACATGGTGATACACAACCCTGATAAACAAAAAAAAAAAAACACACAACTGTCCACTTCTGTTCAAAGTCTATATTTAATGTACATTTTGTACTCTGGAGCTATTGATCCATATTGTGTCAAAATACCAATAGGGATCAATAATATGTGTCCAAGTCTAACCTATGTGGTTACATGCCCACCTGTTCAATAGCCTCCGCTTTGGCCTTCTCCTCCCCTTTCAGCCGATCTTTCTCAGCACGCCTCTCCGTTGTCGATGTGGTTTTCATCGCCAGGAAGTCAAAGGTCATCCACTCGTCTCTCTGCGGGGAGAAGCAATGGACAGAGCGGGCAGACCAGCAGGAAGGGTTATGAGGACTTCACTTAGTAATTCTTCTTCTTGGGCATTCTCTCCGTTCCCTTTCAGAAATTCCCTCTCAGACCCACTCAGCATCCTTTTTAGCACATTGAAAAAAGACCGTCCTCTGCATCATGACATGGAGATAACACATATTGTATGAATTGTGACATTTGAAAATGTACTTATTTTTTGTACCTTCATATCTTGTTCTTGTGTGTAATGTGAAACATAGCTCACAGCTAATACTGTGCTAGAACAGCAGACAGCAAACCCAATTCATTACCAAGTGGGAACCACTACCATTTTGCAGCTTTGGCTCTTTTACACAAAACACATCCTAATGATCCACATCCTCCTCCAGTGTCTGTGGCCATAGCGAGAACACACAGAGTTGGCAAAAGAATGAAGCTACCACGTCAGCCCCATTATAAATGGCTGGCTGTAGTGTATGTATCTGCAGTGCAGAGAAGAGAGCGTTACCTGGGCATCCTGAGCTGCACTATGGCTGCTCTCTGCAGGCTTGGCCACTGCAGGAATCTGCCAGGCTTTAACAGTCTCCACCTGGGGCTGGGCCTCCACCCACTCCTCTTCCGAGTCCTAAGAGTCACAGAGAGTAGATGATACAAAAAGAGGGCGAATTATAACTTTGTGGGGAAAGCACATCTTATATGGCTTCAATACGTTTTCATAAATACATTCATAAGAGAATATATAGCACATTTGGTTGGAGCAACAACAAAAAAAGAAGAACCAAGTGAAAAACATTGTTTTTTAAATTTCTCTCTAATTTTCTTTAGCATTGCCGTCATTGGGGAAAGTGTGGTTGCATGGTATGCTGTTCGTAAACATTAGTAATAATGCATTGGATTATCATTGGCTGTACTGTATGTTTTCAACCAGTCGGTCTTATTGGGGAACTCGTACCTCTGAGCTGTCACTACAGCCATCTCCTGGTCCCACTCTATTCTCTTTCTTGGCTTTCTTCTTCTCCTTCTTAGCTTTTTTAGACTTTTTCTCTTTCTTCTTCTTCTTCTTGGTCTTGGCAGAGTCTTCCTGTAAAAAAAGATTGCCGCGGCTGTGCTTTTAGTTCATTTCAAACCAAGACAACGTCCCCCCGGTAGAGAAATGAAATGCCAATTAAACCCAGCATTGTTATTGTGAATAGCATTATTACAACCATGCATGCAGCACACACACACACACACACACACACACACACACACACACACACACACACGCACACATAGTAGAAATCCATCCACCCATACACACAAACACATTTGCAAAGCATGCACACACACAGCAATACACCCCCCACCCACACACACACACACACACATAGATATAAACAGACACACACACAGACCAC
>OOFB01006698.1:2578-12700 GCA_900323305.1 Trachyrincus murrayi | reverse complement strand
TCTACTAATTTCTCTTATCGGTCACACTGACTTCTCCTTTTGTTTGGTTTTCTACCCACGATGCCTCTGGGCTGAGAAGCCTGCAGGGCACAGACAGAGTGTGTCTCTCACCAGCTCTGCTAACCCCATCAGTCACAGAGCTATAGGTGTTTTATCAATCTTCCTCTCCATTTTCTCCTGTCCCTGTTTCTGTCTCTGGCCTCATTTTTCTTTTCCCTTTTTGTAACGCCCTCTTCATTCATTCACAAAGGATGCATTGCATTGGAAGTACTGATAAGGAAGCTAATGCCTTTGAACGCAGCATTACCATTGCATACTGAATTGAATCACAATGTTGCAGAGCGTGGTTAGAGTCTTTGGGCGCAAGTCCAAGTCCAAGTCAAGTCTTTCTTTTAATCCAGAAGATGTCAATAACGCAGAAGCATGCCTCAGAGCCAGGGCCTGAAGTTTACCTTTTCAGTCACCAGCCACTGTGGCTGGTGGATAAAAGAATTCACCAGCAACACAAGCTTACCAGACATATTTTTGTAGAAATAAATTCGAAGATGAAAGACACTGATGAAAGACACCGGAAAAGCACGAGCAGGGTTGTTGTTGAAGAAATATAGGCCTACAGAAAAACAAATAAAATACTTTTATTTGGATACGATGATAACGGATAATTATGTTAGTCTGGAAATAAGACATTTTATTTAAATAATAGCAGTCAAGTCTCGAGTAAGTCAAGTCTCACAGCAGACGAGTCCGACTCTCAAACCTCAAGTCCCCAGCTCTGCGATATTACTTATTGCGTCCAGCACCGAAAACTCATCATTTTTCAGAACTGTTCCACACAGCTCTGTGTGTATGGTTGATGGCTGTTGATTTTTCTCTGGTCCTCATTCCATATCCTATCTCAGCTTAGTGTATCGATTTTCAGATTGTCTTGCAGGCATCACCAAGTGATGGCCATGCACTTATGTCATCAGCAGCACTAATACCTTGGGTGACATTTTGTATCTTTGTATCTACCAGCAGTTTCTGATGACCTATAAAAGTCCCAGGAGTGAAAATAGAATCATTTAGCCGTGTTTTGGATGTCATCTGGAATTAGTTTTGGTTGTCTCATTGCGACCATGTGTTGTCCATCAATCAATATGATTTCACACTCAAGGTGATACTAGATTTTCATTTTCACAGACCTTGAAAACTTCAAAACCCAAACAGTGAGGAGTGCTGTTAATGTCCGAGAAGGCCAAGGGGTGGTCCTGCTCTGTGGACCTCCTACACATTCTGGAGGTAAGATTTACACAACTCTCCACACTCCGCTGTTCATGTGCTGTGTCTTTGTTTATGATTGTGCTGTAAAAGTTTATGTTGTCAAACCTGCGAATCATAATTCTTCCTTCTCACATTCAATGACGCAAACTCTATCTTGTGGTTACCACTGATTAAGTACTGCCCGCTTACTCACAACGGCGACACAATGTGTTTTGTAGAAATTTGAAAGCAGCCCTGAGCCAGCATTCCTTAAGTAGTTTTATTCCACAGAAAGTGTGTGTGTGTGTGTGTGTGTGTGTGTGTGTGTGCTGTCTTTATTGTTCTTTGTTTTGATTTGTTCCCTCATTAGCGCAAATGCAATTATGTTCCTCAAATTGAAACCTTAACCCACTCAGAAGGAACCGTGCTTCCAACGAGTTCTTTGAAATCTAAATTAGATAATCAATTGCAATTTATCCAAAAAATAATTAGCTTGCTGAACATCAAGGAATTTGGTTCAACCCCCCCGCAAAAAGTATATAGAACAAATATATTGTTTTTATGAAAGTTGTCTTTGACTTTTGTCAATAGAAGCCATGCTGTGTGCTACGTGTATAGCCATGCTAGTTAGTGTATAGTTCTGCGTGGGTCGAATTAAGTATGCTTTCCTTTGTGACTTGTTTGTGTATACATTTGCAACGAGATGGACTTAAAGGAATAAGGAATGGGGAGTTGTGAGTCATCATAGTACACAATGTCCTCCTAGTTTGACAACACACACTGTCAGGGGATTTGGTGCCATCTTATTTTCAGACAGTCCCTGTCTTCACAAAGCATACCTGCAAAGTAGAATCCCCACTGGTCGACATCGCGTATGTAGACATGTACAAATGCAATAAGCTTAAGTTATTGCATTACTTTCTGCTCCACTTTCCTACAATCTGGTTTACACTTGACAGTTCGATTTTGAGATGATTCCTGGTTTTTTTTTGTTGTAAATGTGTGTGCCTCAGTCAACGCCTGTGCAGTGCCTCGGCTATATACGGCCCCACAGCTAAGAGTCAGGCGTCTTACACTCCCGTGCTCCCCTAATCAGAATGAGTGGATGTCTGCAACGCTGCACTCACAACCTAGGCTCAATCCAATTCAAAGCTTTCAAGCTTGTTCCCCTTGGGGGGGGCCTGGGTTTGATTGGCAGCTGTGTGCACCTTGTGGCACTGCCACCCTTCACCTCTAAAGTGGTAGATGATTGGGCCTCTCGTCATTTCAGCGGAATCTGCACAGCACACACTTCTTCCGCATGACACTCTAATGCACGATGGCAGCAGGCGACTTTCACTGCGTGCTTCCACCCGTCCAACCTTCCACCATCCGTCTGTAATCCATCCGTCTGTAATCCATCCGTCTGTAATCCATCCATCTATTCGTGAATCCATTAATCCAACCATCCGTGGATTCCATCTATCTCTGCACCCTCGCCATCCCACCCGACTATCCATCCAAGTGTTCAAATATTCATCCACACAATGATCCATTCATCCAGCCATTTATCTAGGCGTCCTTCAGTTCCATCGAGCCGTCCATGCACTCACCCACACACATCCACCCAACCATCCATCTATTGATCCATCTATCCATCCAACCAGACACCCACCCATTTTTCAATCCATTTATCCACTCCTATCACCATTACCGCACCCCTCAGGCCATGGATTCATCCATTCACCCATATGGTGCATGAATACCTGTACAGGAGCCACATCACTTGGGGACTTGGGCGCTGTGTGTCAGGAGAAGCCCAGTGAGGCATTCTAATCCAATTTCTGTCGCTCCCTTTCCTCAGCTCCACTCCACTCTACTTTCTTTCTCACTGATACTGCACACATTTTCCATATCTTAGTTGTTGTTGGGTTTTTTTGATAGCCAGCAGATAAGATCAAGGGAATTCATTTATATGCGAGCATTATGTACGTACAGAAGGTTGAACTTCAGAAGATTGAATTGAGTATTACGTCTGATGATATCTAGTAAAGAGTCCATGTGTTGACTGGAAGGAGATTGAACCCCCCCCCCCCCCCCATGCATTAATTGTGCTTGTGTTTCTCTTTATCCTAGAGCTGACTTTTGCATGGATCTTTAATGAGTACCCCTACTTTGTCCAGCAAGACACTCGGCGGTTTATATCCCAGGAGACCGGGAGTCTGTACATTGCCAAAGTTGAGTCTTCTGACGTGGGCAACTACACCTGTGCGGTCAACAATACCGTCAGCCGAGAGAAAGTTCTGAGTCTGCCCACTCCGCTCGTCCTTAGAAATGATGGTGAGAAGCTAATAAGACTCAACAAACGGAGGCTTGAAATACTAATTTGGTCCTAAAATCGTTGTTTGAAAATCTAAAATGCATCAAAAAGGGCTTGTCTTTCGTGGATCAAACAATTGATCGATAATTTAGATCAGGAGTTACTTTTAAGACATTTTCCATTCACATATGCAGTAAATAAAAGTCGCTAATATTTTGAAAGTGTGTTTTGAAATATTTATTGGGTCTAGATGTCATTATATACAATGACGTTTAACTGAAGTTGTTAACTGAAATCAGTTGTTACTGTCACACAGTGGGGGTTGTAATTGGTAATGGTAAAGGCCAAAGCAAAGCAAGAAAGGGATGGCTTTTCCCTGGTATAGTGACTCAAATGTGAAATACGGTCTGAAATAAAGTCACATGATGATAAATCTCCCCCACACACTACCTCCCCCTGGTATGTGAGTCTTTTATAAAGTCTCTCCGATTTTCTGTCTTTTTTTCCCCCCGACTTTTCAGCAGCTCATATAACATCCGCCATACGGACAATAAACTTTGCGGTCTCTGGGAACTTTTTCTCAAATCAGCGGTTCAAGCCAAATGTGCGATTAACAATCACACGGTGAAAGAAACAAAAAAGACCTGTAACATCTTTTGTCTCCCTTAGGGGTGATGGGTGAATATGAACCCAAAATAGAAGTTCATTTCCCCGATTCCATTCCAGCTGCCAAGGGATCCACGGTGAAACTGGAATGCTTCGCTCTGGGAAAGTAAGCCAAGTCAAACGTGTAGTGGTGTGTGCAGTGTGTGTGTGTGTGTGTGTCGAAGGTGCTGTTAGTACATACACTTGAAAGGAGGGGGGAAGGTGCCGCCTAATGTGAGAATATAAGCAATTATAGCGTGTCCCAGCATTACCATCAGCGTGTGGAAAAGTGGGGCGATTTGCTGATGTGTGAATCGAATTTTCTTTTCGGAGCCAAAAGAAAAAAAATAAGTGAGTGAGTGAGAAAATTGCATGACAGACATATTTCTCAGGAACAATAAGCTGTAAAGGTTTTTTTTTTTTTTGCTTCCACGCGGCGTGCCTGATTCTATTTCGTTCACTTTGGCTGACTGCTATTATCTCTCTACTCCCTTTGTCACAGCCCGGTCCCCGAAATAAGCTGGAGACGAACCAGCGGCGTTCCTTTCCCCGGCAAAGTCAAGATGAGGAACTCCAACGCTGTACTCGAAATTCCTAATTTTCAGCAAGAGGACGCCGGGACCTATGAGTGCACGGCGGAGAACAGCCGAGGCAAGAACATGGCGCGTGGCCGTCTCTCTTTCCACGGTGAGTCGACCCAACGTCGCAAAATACAGATGGCCATGAGATATGGCCAAAATATGGGTTTCTGACACAAGGAAAATGCATGCAAATATGAACTCGATAGATATTTTGATAAACCTATGTGTTATGCATTCAAGTTTAATATTAGTTGTAATATTGGTGTTATAAGGTATCTATCTCTTTATAAAAGACAGGATATTCACTTAGCCTTTGAAAGCCCTGAGCTTATGGGTTTTGTTGTAATTCATTTCCAGGTTGTTTTCAGGCTTGTATTTTTGTAAAGCCTTTCTTGGATCCAACGCCGCATGTAATCTATTTGCCAACAAACCCGATATTGCTGTTTACCAAGCAATATTTTGTTCCGATGCTGATAACACAATTGTCAGGATCTGTCTGATTTATTGAAAAGCTTGCTGTCTTGTTACCTGGCGTGCTGGTTGAAAAGCTTGCTGTCTTGTTACCTGGCGTGCTGGTTGAAAAGCTTGCTGTCTTGTTACCTGGCGTGCTGGTTGTTCTTAATATCCACGCCCCATGTCCATTCCATTCCTCTCGGATTTACGCAAGCGTTTTTTTTGCCATGGAAAAAGCTCATTCTCTTTGATTCTTAATTTATAGCCAAACCCCACTGGCTTCAGACTATAACGGACACGGCCCTGTCGATCGAGGACAACCTGTTCTGGGAGTGCAAAGCCAACGGGAAGCCTAAGCCGTCGTACAGCTGGCTGAAGGACGGCGAGACTCTGGTGTCCGAGGTAAGGGAGTGCTGTAAATCTGTAGCCTTGGACACCTAACCCAGAACACTGGGCATGCTTCAAAGTCAAGCTGCTGTAGAATAATAATAATATCTGTATAAATGTGGTGTTTATTTGCTTTGACCTCCGAGAAAGCCAGGCGTAGTTTGGCAGTTGTTTGAGATAATAACGACGATAAAATAACGACGCGACTACGCAATGCACACCTGGCTCGTTAGTAGATCTCAAACATTAGATGTGATTAACACGGCCGCAAGGAGACGCGTCCGCCCAGTCAGCTCTCTTTGGTTTGTTTTGTATTTCACTCTCCGCTGCATCTTGCGTCTGCTGTTCTGAATTTGAACGGAGAGAACATCATGCCGCTGAACATGAACAAACGACGGCGTGCTGAGGATCGCTAAACAGCTGATCGGATGAAACGCCGCCCTGACTGAAGACATCAGCGGACCTTGTCCCTATGGCTCTTCCTCACTGGACAGCCGTGGAACAAAATAAACAACCTATTATTTTATTCATTAGTTCCCCCCCCCTCCTCCCCCGCCCGCCCCCCATGTATGTAAGCGGCAGGTCAGCAGTTTATCTCATTGCCACCCCCACCCAACTGCCTATAAATGTCCGTATGAGGGAAGAAAGGCTGCGAGTGCTTTGTACCACTGTCCCTTTTCCCATCATGGTGTACAAATAATTGCCCCAGTTCCTCTGGACATAATAGACTGGCCTAGCTCTCTAAATGTACATCTCTCAACCCTGCTCTCTTTCCATCTCTCTTGCATTCTCTCCCTCTCTCCGTCTCTCTTGTACGCTTTTCTCTCTTTCTCACTCCCTCTTTCTCTCATTCTCTTCCGTCCTACTAATTGCTCTCTTGTTCACTCTTCGATCCCTCTGTCTCTCCACCGTTCGCTTTCTCGTTCTCGCTCTCTCTGCACTCTCTCTCTCTCTCTCTGTCTGTCTGTCCTCCCTCCTTTCCTCTTCCGCTCTTTGCTCTCTTTTCATCTTTCTCATTCACTCTATTTATCTATCTGAATCTTTCTTTTTCACTCTACCACTCTTCCTCCCTCTCTCCTCTCTCTCGCTCGCTCCCTCTCTCTCTCTTTATCTCTCTCTCGCCCTCCCTCTCTATCTCTCCATCTCCCCGTCTCTCTATCTCTCTCTCTCTCCCTCTCTCTCTCTCTCTGCAGAGTCGGGTGCAGATGGAGAACGGAGCGTTGATGGTCTCAGCCCTCAACCTGTCGGACGCGGGGATGTATCAGTGTGTGGCTGAAAACAAACACGGAGTTATTTATTCCAGTGCTGAACTAATGGTGTTAGGTACGATTCCCGCTTCCCTGCAATACTTCCTCCCAGCTGCCATATATCTATCATATCTATTATATCTACATCTTCTCTATGTGTATTATAGATACAACCCCTAGCCAGACCAGCCAGACTAAGACCATGTCCACACTATTGCGGATACATTTGACCTTCAGTCCACACTTTAAGGGAGTTGTATCCACCAGAAAGACCAAAGAGACTTTCAAATGGGAGGGGGGTTTGGAAGACAAGTATGATTGTGGCGTGATCTGGACATTAGCCGGCTAATGTGGGCTGGAGCACATGAGAGAAGACATTTAGTGTGGATGGGCAAACGGTGTCTAAAGAGACGAGTATGGAGGAAAACTCTAGCAGGTTTTTTTTTTTCACAGTTACACAAAGAACAGAAGAGTGGAAGTGTGAATGTAGTGGAGTGTTTCGCTTTACTTTCGATCCATTCGTGGTATTGATTATGGACAGTACAAACACACAGTGTGACCCAGCAGGATGTCAGCATGTGTTCATAAGGACATATAGAGATGATGATATGGTTATACTGTATATATATAGATATCATAGATATGATGCATAGAGAAGATATAGCTATAATAGATATGAGAGATATCTTATGACACACAGAGAAGACACTGGAGGGGACCTGGGTAATGGCCACAGTACAAGGAGATGAGAGGAGACATGGCAGCAGAGCCTTTCTGTTTGTGTTTGTCTATCTGTGTGCACATATGTGTGTGTGTGTGTTTTGTGTGTGTCTGTGAATCTGAGAGCGAGCCTGTTTGTTTGTTTTTTTGTGTGTGTGTGTGTGTGTGTGTGTGTGTGTGTGTGTGTGTGTGTGTGTGTGTGTGTGTGTGTGTGTGTGTGTGTGTGTGCGTGCGTGCATGTGTGTATATAATTTATGTGTGATTACGGAGGAGAACTTCATAGCCACAAACGTCACAAACCATAATCTCTGATTCTACTGAAAGTAATTTTTCCGGGTGGATAAGGGAGCTTCACGTTAATCCCAGTGAAGTCCCTGACAATTTCTTTCATTTCGGAATGTCATTTTGAAGATTTCCTCAGATTTATAGAATCTTTCCTTTCCTTTCTCCATCTTCTTCTCCTTGCTGCAGCCTCGCCACCCAGCTTCTCTAGGAGTGCCCTGCAGGCCGTGCTGAAAGCCCTCTCCGGCAGCCAGGTGTCCCTGGACTGCCGGCCCCAGGCGTCCCCTCCGGCCTCCAGCCTCTGGAAGAAAGGCAACGACATCCTGCAGAAGACCGACAGGTAGGATGGGGATCCACAGCTGTGGCTCCCAAACCATATGCATATCCTATAGTGCAGGGGTCGGGAATGCACCATATACGACATATCACGTTTTGTGTAAAATGTTATTTTGACAATACAATGTATTTGCAGCGTTGTTTGATTGGTTTGATTGAGCTACTGTAAAGTTTTTTCCCTGTTTACACAATCACTGAAAGAGCCGAGTATGGCTCTCCAGCAGTGGTCGGCAAGTAAGTTGGGCTTCGGGCCAATTTCTTTTAAGCCGTAAGGTGGCGGGCCAGAACATACATTTGTACGGTAAAGTCCAAAGCACACAGCCTTGTCAGGACAGACACAAAATGTTTCACGAATTTCCGCATTCTAAAATAGACTTTTGAAGCGAGTGAAAAAATACAGCCACGATTGGCGCTCCGCGTGCTTTGCTCCGTTAAAATGATACAATTCTACAAATATGAGGCAAAATTCACAGCTGTGTGCGTTGTCAATTGAGCGCATTTAATTGTTTAACAGATGAATTAAACCTGCTCCCGATAGCCTACCACTCATCGGTACACTTAGCCGAACACAAAACCTAATAAATGGACTAAAAACAATTACCTCTCCAAACCTATTCACCATCACCTTGCTAGTGAATTAATTAGACCTCGTTCAGACTTTATTTTGTAATCGCAGTGATTTCAGTTTGATGTTTGAGTTTCTCAAACGATGCTCTCTTTTCAACAAGGTCTTCGTCAAATTGAAATCGCCTCGGTTACAAACTATATTTAAACACAACGGCTAATAGAGGTCTACTTTATAGAGTTCCCGATGACGCACGGGGAAGCCCAGGCAGACAATATAAATAGGCCGACATATAGGCCTACATAGAAAGTACAGATACTTATATATTTGAAGGAAAAAGTAAACAGGAAAATAAAATAATAGATCGATTGGATATGGATTCAGAAAGATGAATACTGAACAGTGCGATACTGAAAAACCCACGGTCAAGGGAGAGTTTTAATTTAATTGTTATTCAACGCATTTAGTGTTTGTCTGTGTCTGTCAAAGGCTGCCGCTTTCTCCTTATATGCTTAGAATGAAAATATAATACATGTTATTTTTCAAGTCGGGGTCATTCAAGTCAGTTCAAGTCATTTTTGGACGATTGATAATAAATTAGCAAAAATATATAATATATTTCTATATGTATATTTTTTGACATTTCTGAAATGATCTGGGGGGTCAAATAATATTGCTAGCAGGTACTTGTGTTGTAAATATTTTCGACTTGTTCAACCTAAACAAAAACGATTTTGCCCAGACAGTAATACCTTGCCTTATATAACAAAACTAAATGACAAATTGACATGGAGGTGTCAGAAAAGCCTTCTCTTGCGCTAACTACAGACAGACATCTAGAGCTACAGAGAGCTACCTTACTGTAACGTCTCGTTCCAGCAGACAGGGAGATAAAAAGCCCAGTCGTACTTTTATTTCATGTTGACAGACTAATCTTTAAAAGAGTGGTCCTATTTTCTTCAAGGCACTGCTGTGAGACTTCATTTTGCCTTACGATGCTGATCTATGCATTCCTTTGGTGAAGTTTTATTTTATTTATTTCATATGTCATGTTATAAGGCAGGCACGAGTGTTTTGTTTATGTTTCCATGTGCTATCCATGTTGTTTACTGACGGATATTTATGAAAAATGTTCCGGCATTTATTTTGTCGATCAAAACCGAACCGCCACGTACCAAACTGTGCGTTTTGTGACCTGTTTCAACCCTATATGGAAGGTCTAAAATGTGATGCGATTCATATTTTAGGAGTATGAAAAATTGATAAGCCCAGTCGAATCATGCAAGCAATTCTGATGAAATCTAAGAAACACAACTTTTTCATGATGCACGCCAAAAAAAACTCTTGAGCTTTTGATTCAACTAACTT